>MU160108.1:9386-104741 GCA_015888305.1 Antheraea pernyi | reverse complement strand
TTCGCTTTAATGTAACTTATGAGGAACAATACTGTCTTCCTGAATGAAAGGTGTCCTCCTTTTCTATGTTTATGCCCTTGTCTGTACTCCGTATGGCAACGTGTATGCAAAATTTCATGACGCTTGGTTCAACAGTTAAGACGTAAAAGCGTAACAAATAAACAAACAATGACATTAACATTTATAATATGACTTAGGTAGTATGAAGTCGCGTGAAGTAGATTATTTCAAATTTTTACTGTATATATCAATTGGTAAATTTATTTTTATCATTATTTCCATACTAGGCGGGAATGGAAACCACAATCCTCTAAACAGTTTATTTTGTTGTTGCGTTTGCTTCTGTGTAAAAACCACGTATTAGCAAATATTACCATTTCTATGTTAAAAATCTGTATATTACGTGCGGGTTTTTCGAGCAGTATTCTTTTAGTTCTATTATACTGAGTCACTGACTTGTGAACTAAATATATTTATGTTTTTACTTCATAACTTACTCAGATATACGTGTCTGGTAATCATCATCATCAGCCTGTAAGAGACCAGGGTCATAGGCCTCTTGCCAAAGGAAGGTATGGGCGTAATCACCACGCCAGCCTAGGACGTATTGGCGATTTGAAACTCTGAGAAATCCACAGTTCTATATTTTCCCAAATACAGTAGAAGAATGTTTCTCAGGTTTTAGGTTTCCTCGCGATGTTTTCCTTCACCGTCAGTCGATAGTGTTACTAATTTAAATTAATAAATGTACGCGAATTCTAAAATCGTTAGTACATGCCGGGGTTCGAACCTGCGGACATCGAAATGATATTCCACCGGTCAAACCACTAGACCACCAGTTCTGGTAAATCACTACATACTATAAAACAAAGTCCTCTGCCACATCTGTCTATTCGTGATAAACTCAACAACTACCAAACGGAGATAAAGTGATTCATGAGGAAGGTTTAGATACATAATTTGTTAAGTTTTTTTTATTATCAGGGCGGGACGTCTACCGTTCCCGCTAGTAAATAATACATAGTTCATGGGCAGTTATATTAAAGCCTAATTAGTTCCCGCAAGTTTTTTCAAGTAATTATATGTATATTTGATAATGTCGCAAAAATGTGTCTTATCTGTATTAAAAAAGTTTTATTTTATAATTAATTTCACTATTACTCGCATATTTTAAACAATATTTACTTTCGACTTTTTATTTTACTTCATGTTATTAAAATGTGAGTGTATTTTATGATTGCTAAATGCTAATAATTGCTGATGATTTTTATAGATTGTTTATATTGTTAATGATTCTCTTTTTTTAACATTTTGGTATAAGTTTAATAAAATGTAAATACATTTTAATAGAATATAGTGTCGCAAATAAAGACTGCATGTAGAAATGGTATCCTTAAAGACAGGTAGGTAGCTTTGAATGACGTTTTGTAGACGGGATGTATTACGTCATTCCAAAGTTGTTAAAGCGTCTATAGTAATACTCTACACAATAATACTTTTAGATAAGGTAAGGAACTCTTTCTAAAAAAATCATTTAATTTCAACTGATATAAATTTAATTAAGTTGATATTATTAGTATTATTTAATTAGTAATAATTCAAATTATTACTAATACTTGAAATAGCTATAAGATAACCTCAAACTTTATTAACATAAAAATATCAAGTCATAAACCAACACGTAAAAAACCGCATACATTTTGCACAATATTATTAAATGGGTTCTTGTTTGAGTGTAGAAGCAGGAGCAAATAATTTGAAGACAAAACATAATTAATTCAATTTCGTATATTGCTGCATGAGTTTGTTGCATAAATTAAGTAATACTCCTATACAGAACTCTCTGTATAAGTTTGCTGAACGTTATTTACTATGAGAGACAGCTTACAGATTGCATCTTTAAATTGAGACGACAACGTGAACGTCCTTCTAACCGTGATTATGTCGCAGGTCTCTTATTAACTGATTATTACTGATATTGCATGTATCTTATTAAAGTACCTACACGGAGAAACTTTAAAATCTTTGTTATTAAATCTACTTTGTTTCATTTCGATCTGTTTACAATGTTGCAGAACCCTACAAGCCAGTATTGATTCATATGTGCTAATTACATGAGTAAATAATGGATAAAGATTTTAAGGTTTCGGTTAACCCGTATGGTAAAATAACCATAATTATCTTGCGAATTGTTAACTGACCCGATCGTTTTTTTTTATGTTATAGGAGGCAAACGAACAGGTGGGTCACCTGATGTTAAGTGATCACCATCGTCCATAGACACTTGCAACACCAGGGGAGTCGCAAGTGCGTTGCCAGCCTGTATTTGTGGAAGGGGAGGAGGGAGACGAGGAGTGGGGGAGGGAAGGGCAATGAGAGGGGAGGGGAGGTGGGTTTCCGGTGTTCTCACTGGCCGAACGAATCGTAACAATGTTACTTCACGTCGGTTTTCTGTGAGAGGGCAAGCCGACCCATTCATGCTGAAACCAGTATTATCTTCAGCGTGGCTCTACCACCTACTGACAGAGTTATCGTCATGAATAACAATATTCGGGTCAGTGTGCTAGATGTAATAATTGAAGTCTAGAGCAGAACTCTTAAAATCTATTAATTTCAGGTTTATGGGTTTTAAGAAAAATATGATTTGATTAATTTCGTTATTATTTGCATGTTAAAGTTCTGGTTTTATTGTATACTAGCTGATACTCGTCTGCGTCGTTTATTATTTTAACAATTTGTTTTACTAGCTCTTCTCGCGGCTTCACTTGCGTTATTAAAGATTTGACCTATGCGTCGGGAACCGTACATTTTTTCAAGACTAAATGTACCCTATGTTCGTTCCTGTACCCCCGCAAATGTGTATTGTATCACTGTTGTAATGTTGTACTAATATTATAGTGTATTTATAATATTACTAAGGAAGTAAGGATATACGGAGGAGAAAATATAAAGACCATATTGCTTGACCCACTTCTCCATTAATACTATTAGCTACTTCGCACTTCCGCCTAGAATTGATTGAATATTACTACGTCTAACTGCAACAAGAAAATAATCAATTAATCAATATATCATTTTTACACATATATACAATACTAACGCGCCAGGCAGACGTTGTCCTACCCTGATTAACAAAAAAAAATCCTTGGCGAATTACATATCAAAACGGTCCCAGTTAATCACTTTATCCACTGGTAAAAACCGCATAAAAATCCGTTCAGTAGTTTTTGATTTTATCGCGAACAGAAAGACAGACAGACGTGGTTGGGGACTTTGTTTTATACTATGTATATATATATATAATTAATTAATATAAATATAATAATGATCAATAAACTAATTAAAATATGTTGCAGTTAGACGTAGTAGTATTCAATCAATTCCAGGCAAAGTAGCGTCAACTATAGTATTAATGATGGATTTCCGCAAAGTAACGCCTTCTTCAATAAAATTAAACCACTTCTCCATGGTTATAAAACACACATAGCTGAACGTTTGTTTCTTATAAAAATCATCGCCTACAAACTTTAATAACCTGTACATCTAATTCATTCGATATCGTGATCTTACTTTTAGATAAGGATCAAGTGTTTTAAAGTAAATCTAAAAGAAATTGACTGAAATCCATCCAGTAGTTTTAGAGTGATGCGTGGACAACGGTACATCTCTTACATAATATTTATAAATAGAAGAAGAAAATTAAGTACGTAATGATTAAACTTTGATATATTAAAATTTTACTTCACCTTACAAATATTATTAGAGTAATATATGAATACGCACTATTTACTCCCATGTACCGTTATGTCACATGACTTTACGACTTTACGTCAGTCACAAACAAAAGGCTATTAGCAATCAATAAAGCCACCACAACTCGACCTTATCGACTATAACAATACAGAGTTATGCAACTATTGTTGTTAGTGTTACGTTCAAAATTTTAGAATTTGAATAGCGAAACAATAGAATAAAATCTATAATTAAATTAGCAAATTGGTTGTGTTTTAAAACTCGTTTCGTGAATATATATCGAAGCTCTTCAAGTTTTGTTATCGAGGAGCTTATAAGAATTAGCGTAAGCTAATAAGCTAGTTGTCAAATAAAATTGGCTGAGTGCCTTAAGCGCTCGCCTTACTAGTCCGGTGAAGCTGTTAAGACCTTGCCAGGTCAATAGCATAGTCAGTTCGCAAAAAAAAAGAAAAAAAAAGCGTAAGTCGCCTAATTTTTTTCTCTTACTTTTTACTTTTAAATACCACTGTCTCACCTAATGTTAAATGACGGTATGTTCTAAGATGTTAAAAACACTAAACCTAGAGGAGGACTGGCTCTTTTTTTTACGGCAAAATGACTACACTATGCCTTATGGAAACAATGGCGACCACCGAGTGACACACTATCCATCGCCGGTCGCCGCTGCCATGCCGGCCTGCGAAAAGCTGGATATGCACAGGCTGATCCCGAAACGCGACTCGCAGAAGCGAATCACTATATTGGGCTTTTTCGCTATATACATGGTGGTTGCGACCCAGTCAGGCCGTAAAACCTTACCACCCCGCTTTCGCCATTGCCTCGTTCGTTATTCGGCAGGGTGCACCACGTGCAGGTGAGATTGACTTGGATTTCTCAAGTCTTAGATGTTATTCGACACCCCTTACACTCCCAAATGCTCTCAAATGCAACTGTCAGAACATACTTACAGGTGCTTGGCGACAGATATTTAACTTAAGAATTGTAGTTAACCAGACGGGTTTGGAAAAGGCCCTACCACCATTTTATGACTTCATCACGTTTTCGTTTACCGAAAGCTCATTCACAAAGTGTCGAACTTGCCTCGAATAACGCGGTGTCATACACGCTAATTATTGAGCCTTCGATGCTTCATAGATTAGTTAAACCTGTAATAGGCATCTGTACATAAGATGTGTACAAGAATACTCTTAAAGTATTAATTACCTAGTCAGATAAAAATGGTAATGAAAGTTTATTTATTATATTTTTGGCAACTAATTCTCTAGTAGATTATTAATATCAAATGTCGAGTAGATAATGATATTACAAGTTTCTTGCGATAATTTCAATGAAAAAGATGGTGGCCATCTTGTTAGAACTTTCCAGGGAGATTTTGTGGCAAGTCAGAGTCCATGCTCCTTGGTATTATTTCCCATTCAGTTCACTTGTGCACAATGACCAAACTATATTACGTAAAACACCACCAATATTACAAAATATAGAGCCATAATAAGCACAAATAGCACAAGATTATGTATCATTACATAGTAACACCCATAGGTAGCTACATGATCTCTAGTAAAATCGTTTATTATCCATTCTCCTGGATCATCGCTTATCACGAATAAGTTTTGCGATGTAACCTCCTCTACATTTATTGTTGGAACTGTAGCTTCAGGTTCATCTTCATGGTTGATATTCTGTGGCAGCGAAGGAGTCGTGGTACTGTTAGTACTATTACTCGTAGACGGAGTCTGTTTCGAAGTTGAAGTAAAACGTGCACCACCACCTGTCAAAATTTACCATCGTTCGATTTACATCATTATTACAATAAATAGCGATTGCTCATATCGACAACAAAATCATTATTATATTCTGTGAAATATGGAACTCTCGCGACAAACCTTTATGACCCAAATTTGTACAATCTTTATTCATAGATTCTGATTTCTGGATTACACATTCTTTCTTTTTAAAAAAATTATCCAACTTAGGAGTTTTACTCAAAACCTCTTGCTCCTTTTTACTTTTGTCCAAAGCGCGTTTTCGGTACTCATGTCCACTTAATTGTTTGCGTCCATCAGCCATATTCAAAAATTAATTTCAGATTTATGCTCAACAAAATTGAAAGTCTTTGCAAATTAGATTCATCTAAACGTCAAATATAAAAGAAACTATATTGCAGAAATCTAGTTACATTTGTATACTGACTGTAGGTAGCAGCATGTGTAGTTGACAGTTGATTTGATTCAAAAATATAAAATTGTTCTTTTAAATTAAAATGAATTAGTGTTATTGGATAATTTTCCAATTTTAGAAAAATTCATTAATCAATGAAAGTTTTATTTTATTTTATTATATATTGTGTAGAAATTTTTTTCTCACTTTCCAAATTTTGCCGCCCTAGAATATTTGCCGCCCTGGGCACTAGCCCCGACTGCCCCTAGTGTTAATCCACCACTGCCTACAGGTGCTTGGCAACTGATTTTTAACTTAAGAATTGTAGTTAACCAGACGGGTTTGGAAAATGCCCTATCACCATTTTATGACTTCATCACGTTTTCGTTCACCGAAAGCTCATTCACAAAGTGTCGAACTTGCCTCGAATAACGTGGATTCATACACGCTAATTGTTGAGCCTTCGATGCTTCTTAGATTAGATAAACCTGTAATAGGCATCTGTAAATAAGATGTGTACAAGAATACTTTTAAAGTATTAATTACTTAGTCAGATAAAAATGGTAATAAAAGTTTATTTATTATTTATTTATTTTATTTTTGGCAACCAATTCTCTAGTAGATTATTAATGCCAATGTCGAGTAGATAATGATATTACAAGTTTCTTGCGATAATTTCAATGAAAAAGATGGTGGCCATCTTGTTAGAACTTTCCAGGGAGATTTTGTGGCAAGTCAGAGTCCATGCTCCTTGGTATTATTTCCCATTGAGTTCACTTGTGCACAATGACCAAACTATATTACGTAAAACACCACCAATATTACAAAATGTAGAGCCATAATAAGCACAGATAGCACAAGATTATGAATAAAATATAAAAACCACTACATGATGATCCTAGATCCCGTAAAAACACCGTAATAAAAGTTGTACATCCAAAGTAATATTGATAAAGACAAAAGGGTTGATTTTATCTTTGTTAATTTTAAACTCAAGCAATATTTTACCGCTTTTAATAATTATTTCACCTATCAAAAGCTAGTGTAGCCGTAGCAGTAGGTGGTAGAGCCACGCTGAAGCTAATACTGCTTTCAGCATGAATGGGTCGGCTCGTCCGGGGTAGTACCACCCTCTCACAGAAAACCGACGTGAAGTAACAGTGCTTGCATTGTTGCATTTCGTTCGGTCAGTGAGAGCGCCGGAGACCCACCTCCCCTCTCCTTCCACTTTCCCCTTCCCTGTCCCTTCCTCCCCCACCAACACAGGCTGGCAACGCACTTGCTACTCCCCTGGTGTTGCAAGTGTCTATGGACGGTGGTGATCACTTAACATCAGATGACCCACCTATTCGTTTGCCTCTTATGACATAAAAAAAGCTACATTAGTAATTTGTATAAATAATATGATAATGAAATGAGTATTTGTTTCTGTTATCGTCGCTTTGAGTGTGCCTAACGTGAAGTCATCTTCCTTTCACACCTATTGGTTATTGCATAATGCTTGTTTATTCACGTGTTGCGATAACGCCGGATGATCATTGTCGTTGTCAGTAAAAATAATGCACAACGGAAAATTGTAAGCATGACAATTATATCTTGAACTAGAAGTACCTGAAATATATTAACCTCTGCCAAAATGAGGACCAGTGGTAGATAAATAAACACGATATGCTCCGAGAATCGTTTTCTGTTATGCGATCAACATCCAAGCATATAGTACAGGTAAAAACCTAGTAACTAAGCAGGTCGTTCATAAACAAGGGCATGAAACGCCAAATGTAAACAATACCTTATCATTTTACGAGATTGTAAAGTTTTCACTTTCTTGATAAATATTTGAAATAAGACTTACTAGTTTATAGCGCATAACAAATCTGATTCGATTTATTTTTTGGTTTACTAAAAGTTTTCAAATAATATTGTCATATTAAAAAAAAAAGTGTTTGTGTGTACTTATTACGTACACACGTTAGAAGTTAAACATCTTTGGCGTAACAAGATAAAAATCTTTTTAAAATTTTTATCTTTCGCCTTATTCTACGTTTGTAGAAAAAACGACACTAACAATAGAAAAAGTTGACTATAGCTAACTGCAGGGTGTCGGTTTTTCGTGACGATGTGCGTACGCATCGTAAAAATTTACTCTCATCATATTTCCCTAATGCGCCAAAAGAAGTATAACTTCAAAAATACAACTACCAATGTTATATCAATATTCATAAATATAATAACTTTGGGTTTACCGATAACCGTCGGTGTAACTTCGATGTATTTTGAATATCAATAACAATCGCCTGTAGTTTCATTTCTGTTAAAATACAATTTAAAACTATATAACAATTAAATATAACCTACATCACCTATTAAGGACTTATATACTTAAATCAATAGCATAGAAACCTACATGAAGTAACAGGGTTGGCTATTTTCATGACAATCGCTCAAACGGTGATGTTTATCTATCTTATATATCATTACATAGTATTAAACAAAGTCTCCTACCGCGTCTGTCTGTCTGTCTGTTCGCGATAAACTCAAAAACTACTGAACAGATTTTCATGCGGGTTCAGTGGATAGAGGGATTCATGAGGAAGATTTTGGTACATAATTTGTCGAGGATTTTTTTATAATCAGGGCGGGACAAAGTCTGCCGGCCCGGCTAATATCATATATACCAACATAAATTTATATATATACAGATAACTATGAACGTAATTGGATAAAATACATTATCATCACTGAAAACCGCAGACATAATTTCATGTCACGCAGTCATTGAAGTAAGTAAAATATTAGGATAACAACTGAAATTATAATGTTCGCCATCTTGTAAATTTTCATATTTCTATTCTTTGACTTTCCATACTTTGCAATGTTATAGAAAAGTAGGTACGTAGGTACGGTATGAAAGTAGGTTTATAACGTTTTCATTATTATTGATGCTTAAACTATAAGCAGGAGTTATTGTAATCTACATGTAAACTGGCTCCGCGTCCCGGCTTCACACAAGGAAGAAAATGAAATCAAAATCGTCACTGAAACATAATGCCAACTGAATAATTGAAAGTAAATTCTGTTAAAATTTTTGAAGGAAATCCTCCATTGTTTTCTTTCTCAGTTTTTGAAATTATACTACTTTTGATATGTTAGGGAAAAGTAATGAAAGTATATTTTTACGATGCGCCCGCACACCGTCACGAGAAACCGACACCCTGAAGTTACCTATAGTCAAAATTTTGTTGCTTTGTATTAGAACTTTTCAATGTATTTAATACCTTTTTTCTATTGTTAGTGTCGTTTTTTCTACAAACGTACAATAGGGCTAAAGATAAAATTTTTGAAAATATTTTTATCTTGTTACGCCAAAGAAGTATACTTCTAACGCGTGTACATAAGTACACACACAGTGTTTTTTAATGTGTAGATTTTTGAATCCAAAATTTTCACGCCTTATCATTTTTCAGGCATTTGCTTTTATGCAAACCTTATATTGACAATTACAAGCAGAACAATAAAAGAATTAGCAAAATAGATGCAGTTGTTCTGAAGTCATCACGTAGGTACATATTTATTTATATAAATATTTTTTGATACATAAGTATAATTCTTGATAACTACCAGATTAGGTATCTTGCTTATATGTTTCGTGTCTTGGCAACAAATACTTCGATAAGGAAAATCTAGATAGTTTATTTAACTTGAGTTAACAACGTGTGTGGATTTTACGTTGGTTTTACATGTTTGTGGAAATAATTATTTTTAATCTTTATACATATTAGCGAGTTTCTTGTCAAACTAACGGTTTTTTTGCCAAATATTTCCGTGTGCATGTGATTAAACATATGTCTATTCATTTATCTACTGAATAATATTGAGCGTTCATTCAGATTATGCAATTGATGTTGATTTAATAGAATTTAAATGTACTTAAATACTGTTACGGTTTTTACTTCATACACCCTTTATAAAAATAAATTCTAACAGAATAAAGTCTATTCTAGGTATTTCTATTATTTTCGTGTAATCGATTGTCGTGATTACACGTCCATCTGTGATAAATTTTTAATTAATTTATTGATAATTACGATATATATATCAACTATATAAATATATAATTAATATATAAATATACATATATATTGATTAATTGATTTGCTTTAAGTTACAGTTAGACGTAGTAGTGTTCAATCAATTCTAAGCGGAAGTGCAAAGTAGCGTCCACTATAATATTTAATGATAGATTTCCGCAAAGTAAGGCCTTCTTCAATCAATGATTATTGTCACTTTAATTGTATATTATGAATTTTGATGAGGAACAAAATATTATATTAATTATATTAGCTTTTTATAAACAACATTCGTGGCATTTAAAATTATATTTAGATCGATGGATTCCAACGCCGCTAGACCGTTCATCATGAAAATTGACAGACTAGTATTTTTCAAACAGAAAATTATATTATCTGTTTTATTATAACTCGCCACTAGATGGCGCTGCATACACCTGATTCTCTGCCATTCATTCAGCTGCATAAAAATTTAAATATTTGATCATCAATCCTTGTAATATCAGTCCTTACTAATATTATAAATGCGGAGGTGAGTTTGTTGATTACACTTTCACGCCTTAGAAACTCAAACGTTTATTATGAAAATTAGTATATCTGTTCTCGAGAGTACAGAAGAAAACATAAGGTACGTTTCATTCAAAAAACAAAGTACTATTGTCTAAGCATAGATAAAACCCAAATTAACACGAGCGAAGCCACGGGTAAAAGTTAATATCACAATAAGTTGACTATTTATTTCTATAACAAGTGATTACAATAAATAATAATATACGAGTACGAAGCCCCACACATTGCCAGTGAAATATGATGTAATTAATGTACTAGTAGATGATTACATCGCCGAGAAAATATATTTAAGTAATTTTGATTAATTTAATATCTTCCATTCTCTATTACAATAAAGTGTGCCTTATTAAGAGTCGTCAATATGCATGGTTATCAGTTTTAACCATTGTTTTATATAAAACCAAACATGAGGGTACTTGAAAATAAAATCTTAAAGCGGGTATAATAAACATGAACCGTAATATGTTTGTTATAGATTTAACATTTCACACATTTGAAACACAATTTCGACTTAACCTACACGTATTTTGTATTTGTAAGCCTTTGATTTTTTAAAGTGATAAATATGTGAGATTGCACGGTTGTGAGTGAGCGGTTTTAGTGAGCCCCGTGAGATGAAAGGTGGTGGCGATGTTTGGTACGGGTGCTGTGTTACGTCGCGCCGCACCGCGCCGTGTCACGCTGTTTCGGGCGGCAAGCAAGGGATGCAGGCTCGGTATCGGTGGTGGACGGACGTTCGACTCGGGCTCTTAGGCAGCCGGCTCTCAGTGTCGCTCAGATCGCGACGCGCGGTGGTCGTGCGTCGAGCGCGTGTGGAGTGATGTCTGCGAGATGAGGCTATCGCTGGTGCTTCTGTGGCTTGGTGCGGCGGTGGCGTGCGGCCCCGGCCGCGGCTTCAACCGCCGCCACGGACCGCGCCGCATCACCCCCCTTGTCTACGGGCAGCATGATCCAAATATAAGCGAAAACAAGAATACCGCCAGTGGTCCTCCCGAGGGTCGCATCACCAGAGATGACGAGAGATTTAAAGATCTTGTGCCTAATTACAATCCGGACATCGATTTCAGAGATGACGAGGGTACCGGGGCAGATCGTTTAATGACTCAGGTGAGTTTTCATTCATTCATAACAATTTCCCTCATGCGTTACACATAAAGCTAGGTACGCTATTTTCGGTGGAAATTATGGAGTCTGCTTTTCATCATATGAGTTCGATGTGTTCACGTGAATTATTACAGTATGCGTGCACGTCGAAGTAGTTGGAAGTTTCTCGTAAGCGAATGGATTTCATAAACCGTTCGCTGTTTTGAAAACATCTCCTGGAGCGCGGACATGACAATCGTTGGTGTAAACATTACGTCCGTGGAACAATGGGAACAAATTGCGGGCGTTACGGTAGCTTCGTAGCGAGTGTTTCGATTGTAGCACTGCAATTACGCAGACTTTGTCCACAAATATTTTGTCTCTGTGACTAATGGATGAATGATGGATTCTTTACAAATTTGATGTCAGTTTCGGTGATTATATGGCCGTCGTAAAAGTTGGTGTCGAACTTATTCAGAAACGGCCGTTGTCATTCAAGATGTTTTATATTAAATGCAAGTTACGGGAAACTTATTATTTGGAGCCATTTCATTGTTGTTTGTAATTTATAGTTTCATGCGTAAAGTGTTAAAGATATGATCGATAATCTTATTTACTCCATCATGTGTGTATATATTTAATTATTACTGATTATGGAATGTTTAATGGCGATACCGTTTATTTATTATTATAGATTTTTAAAGCGCGATCTTTATTCGATCTCGTTATATGAAGATACTTTTTTTAGAAATACGGTTTACGGTGTTTATAATGGTGTGTTTATGAAAGAATGTACAAAGTATTCAGTCGGAACGGGTGTATTTATTTGCAAATTTGTTAACATTCCCAGATGTTGCGTTGTACTCGAGAGCTGAAATATAGTGTGCAGTACAACGTATCTCACCTGTAGCTATAACAATAATAATAAAATAAACTTTATTTGCTAATATTAAGACAGTGAAATAGGTTCCTATCTCATTTGTCTACTGACGGATTTCTTTGTGTAATTATGTAAAAAGGGCTTCGATTTTACGTTTCGATATTGAATTAATACTTTTAACAACTGTTTTTATATAGAAGAATGAGTTTTTGAAGGTCAAGTTAATTAAAAAATCGCTTAAACTATTTATTTATGTCTATCTCTTCGTATTATATAAGTTAAAAACTATAGTTATATAGTTGATTTTTGTAAGTGCAATTTAATATTATATAAGCGCTACAAATTTGTTTATTGTATTGGCATTTACTGTTTTATGTCTTACTGCCTCAGATCATTATTTTTAATACCTGTTTTAAAATTATCAATTGCTATTAGGTTTAGATTAATGAGATGAAATAAGTAATATGACTAAAATATCGGATTACGAGTTTTAAAACTTGTTCACTGTTATGGATTTATTTTTTAATCTGCCCTTAAATATTAAGGTTGATAAAAAACTGTATCATTTATCTAATACTGCTTTATTTATTTTGTTTAAGCTTCCTCTTCACAGTTTAATTTTAGATTTGCTAAGATATATTACCTACGTATAAATTAAAAAAATATGTTTTATTTTTCTTATTTAAGAAACTAAAAATAGTTTTTGTCATTAGTTAGTAAACTAAATGACATAGGTGCTTTTGCAATGGATGAGTTGAAATTAATTAAAATTGTGAGATATACCATCAAATATTTCCAATGTCACATACCTATGAGATTATTAACGTAATTCTTCCTTAAGTACTTAAATATTTTTTATACAATAATTGTATAATATAAATCATTTTCAAGGCCACCATATTATGTTATCAGAAATATTAAAATATTATTTATAAATAATAAGAAAAAACAAACATCTTTGAGTCATCCTGACTCATTGTGCAGTTAAACGTACCAACCAGCTGGTAAATATTTTGTGACAGACACATTTTCGTCTCACAATGACTTTAGATAAATAAAGAAAATGTGATAGTAAATAATTTAGCCATGATCAATGGTAACCACCGAAGTATAAAACTCATCAAAAGGCGTTACAACAAATTTGCAATGACTCGTACATAACACTGTCAAAGAAATTTAGCGATTTCGAATAGCCTTTTTCCTATATCGTCTTCACATACTATGATACGTGCAGGCTTTTTACCGTTCACCTGATATTAATATATTAGATCAAATCAAAGCAGACATAACATATTTACCACCGTAGGCTTTATGTGGAAGATTAATATATTTGCATTATAATCGATCAAACTTCAATGGGCGTTCAGAAACTCTTTCAGCCTTCAGTATTGCATGACGTTCTCGCACTAATGGATCACCAAACATAACTGTTTGCTAACAAACACAAGAACCTTCGTCATTGCTTATAAGTATTCCATCGATCCTTATTCTATAAGCCATGACATTTCATGGCGTATTTACAAATTTACTTGACTGTATTATACAATAAAAGCAATATTTTTACTATGAAATTAGATAGCGGTTTTAAAATATAAATAACAGAATGATGTATAAGTTTTATAGTTCACGGCCTACGTGACGCTTTACTTACTTCGTGTGTTGATACTTAACACAGTACCGTAAATACAATAGACGTATTGTACATAGGCAGAGATCACTTTGTAAATAAATGCCGTCCGAAATCGTTTATCCACCTGGTTATATAAAAGAGTTAATAATTACAATTTCAATAATTTTTATGACGATTTGAAGTTATTTATACTAATATTATAAAGAAGTAAAGTTTGTGAGGTTCTAGCCCCCTTTCAGGAACTACAGGTAAATTGGAAATGTTGAAAAAATTGTTTCAGTGTTAGAGAGCTCATTTATCGAGGAAGGCTATAGGCTATCATTACGCTAAGACCAATAGGAGCGGAGCACCAATAAAGAATGTTTCGAAATCGGGTTTATTTCCTTTTGAGAGCTTCCACTGCGTGTTAGTTCGTTAAGTGGTGTTTACTGGTCATATTATCAACAGCAATTATGAATTCTTATCAATATCTAATGATATAATAACTGAGCCACAGTAACACGTGACCGGGTCAGCTAGTTGTCTATATATATAAAACTGACTGATATCCCAAGCAGTTTCCCAAGTTTAGGTGTGAACATTTGCACGAGGAGTCATTTTATACCGTAGATGAGCACTAACACAATCATTTTGGAAATCCAACCCCGAAGTTTGTAAAAAAGGGGATGAAACTTTATATAAAAATCCATTACTTTCTCTCATTCAGTCAATAAGTTATTACTTTTTACGTATAAAATAAAGGGTCTAAAATAATTACTTTAGAGAAAACACATATGAAGTTGCGGGAAATTGCTAATTATATACAAATACGTATAAGATCGATAAATTCGAACATTATTAGATCGATCACTATGAGATTTGTAAATATTGTATGTAAATACCTTATATTGTACATATACGTGCCACTAGATGGCGCTATACAGCGTCAACTTCTGTACTGTTGAAGCGAGTGTCATGAACATTAATATATGTACATATTCAAACAAGTAAAGTTTAGATAATATTCATTAAGCTATAACTAGAATATATAATAAGCGCAGTCGGAGTCACGCTTACCGCATATATATAATATAGTTTAATAAGTAAATATTATTATTTTATATTATTACCGCAACAAAACCATATCTGATTTTTTTTTTTTATGTCATAAGTGGCAAACGAACTGGTGGGTCACCTGATTTTAAGTGATCACCACCGTCCATGGACACTAACAACACCAGAGGAGTCGCAAGTGCGTTGCCACCCTTTGGGGGGAAGGGATTAGGGGTGGCAGAGGGAGAGGAGGAGAGGGGAGGGGAGGTGGGCCTCCGGCGCTCTCACTGACCTAACGAAACGCAAAAATGCAAGCACTGTTACTTCACGTCGGTTTTCTATGAGAGGGTGGTACTACCCCGGACGAGCTGACCCATTCATGCTGAAACCAGTAATAGTTTCAGCGTGGCTCTACCACCATAAATGTATATATGTTTACCGAGTCCTTGGTATACGCGCTTAATCAAGCTAGATTCATTCTTAGATTCACTGTCTGTAACAAAGAGAAAACGAATGGTCAACATTCTCGAAATACTAAGAATTAAGCCCAACACCTTTTAGGAAGTAGGTTATGTATGTTACGTGGTTTTATACTAAGAGTACAATGGAAGGAAAAGGAAAAGTTTTGTTTATGAATACACCTAAAATATATAGTTAACTCTAAATTTCCGAATTACTTTATCAACTTATTATTGAGGCTAATTAATTTTACTTGATATACATACCTTAATAATGTAAGAGAATTTCATGAAACCCGTTCCATACTTATTAGTATTGGCAAGATATTCGAATTGAAATATTACTTTCACACGTACCATTTTTTTTGGTTGCTTGTTTACATAATTTTGTATAACAGTAGCAGCAATTTTATTGAAATAATATGGCCGTTGAAGTTCAAAATAATGGTGACACCGATTATTTAATAATTGTATAAAAAAAGTCTTACTTTTTTAAACAGTTTGATATAACGACGATATATATATATATATAGATGTAATAGAAATTTCTTACAATGGAAATGGTTCGTCTTTTCCCCATACATTTTCTTTGATAATGTTCGTTTATATAAAGACACACGTAGTAAATTTCGTGCTTGTTATTTCAATGCTTTTTGCACTTTTAAATCCCTATTCTGCTAATACGCTTTTGAAAGTGTTAACTCAAAATGCTTCGCACGTGTTTTGTACGCATTTATTATTTTCGATTCTTTATTTTATATCTATATATAAAAGACTAATTGAGTAACTGACAGGAAATTTTCACAGCCCTGGCCACAATAATTTGGGCTGCGCTTGATATATTAGTCAGTTGTTTTTTTTTATATCTATAGATAATAACTTACAATAATAAATTAAGGTAGATAAATTTACATATTACATACGTTTACGAAAGCCTTATTGTCATATCTATGCCTTTAAATTTGATTGAGTTTAAATAAGTCTTATTTTATACTAGCGACTCGCCCCAGCTTCGCACGGGTATAATGTAGATATCCATTTTAATAAAATACTGTTGAGGGTAGTTTTGATCTACGTGACATGTACAATGTATGTAATATATTTAATTGGATAAGGAATAATACTGTATTGTATAACACAGCTTGGTAAATAATACCTAATTATTTTTTGTAAAAAGATAAAAGCGGTTACCGAGGTTTATCCTTTAGAGATAACTATATACCATCGCGGACTTTTTTTATCGACCTTTTTAAGATATACAATTCCATAGTAAATTAATTAGGTCTAATCATACGGTTTAGCCAGCGTTTGCGATTTGCGTAATAAGTTTGTACAAATAACAAATCATAACATAATCATACATAACAAATCTTTGAATTTTTGGCTTTTCTGGACTATAATATGTATGTATTATACATGTAAACCTTCCTCTTAATCACTCTATCTTTTGTAGAAAACTGTATTAATGTCCGTTGAATAGTTTAAAATATCTAAGGGAATCTTTTTAACCGCGCCTTTGTTTAGGAAATCTAAATAAATAGCCGTAAACTTTATTGATCACCAATCGACGAGTGGAATAAATATGTGTTTAAATAGAAAAAAAAAACATTATATACAATTTGGTCGTTATAATAAATCAAAAAACAGTAAAAATAATCATTTATCTCTAATATGGCCCATATAATAATAAACTACGCATGAATTCGTCATAAAACCAAACGTTTACTTAATAAAAATACAATAATTCATTACCTACCGTGCCGATATCATGCAATAAAAGGACAATAAAAGCTAATGAATGTGTAGAGTTCATGTGAAACAATTTTCCTTACTTCAAATTAAAATGGAAGCCATATCGGACATAACAACTAAATGATTATCCATCCTAGGGAAAGTTCCAGTAAGAGGGAATGAACGGCCATAATAGCGTTCTGCTTAGACGAAAATAAACATTGTGTGAAGGAAAATCACCGTTACATATGATTTTCTAATTATATTTTTTACAATTAATTGCTTAGATTTTTTGTTACTTTAATGACAATTGTATCCAACCATTTAGTTAAACGAGTTCACTAGGTGTAGAACAAGGGAACTTTGATTTAACTAACTTTAACTTTTAACTTAGTTTAATTCATTATTTTTTATTATTGTTGTTGACTGTTGACTGTTACTATACCCACATGTAAATAAATAAATAATATTAAATTTACAATGGCTCATATAGAAAATACTTTGTATTAACGTAGTTGTTCTGTATTTTGGATATTGATATTGGAATTTAGTTCTAATAATATTGATAAGTACGAATAATAGTAATAATATAATTATGATAAGAGGAAGAACGAGGAATTTTGTTAAAATAATAATGAAAGATATAAAATCCTCCTTTAGGAATATTTATAAAAATCTATAGTCTTCCTCGATAAATAAGCTATCTAACACTGAAAGAATTTTTCAAATCGGATCAGTAGTTACTGAGATTAGCGCGTTCAACCAAACAAACAAACCTTTATAATATTAGTGTAGATTTTCATCGAACGTCACCTAATCTAGATCTCAAGATAACGTGTCGTTTATGCCTATAATTCCAAATGAAACTCGGCTACGAAATAGGTTTGTACTCGAATCAACCTAAATCCTGAAATAGTGGAACAGCGGTCAAAGATGTGTTGTTTGCTCGATTGTTCGTAAATAATGACCGAAATTCCCGCGCGTACGGCAAATATTTTAATGAGTGTTCATATGTACGTATGAATCCAGTTATGTGCAAATGATAATCGGTGCGAAGACTATACAGACAGATATATGTGTGTGCGTGTGGAAGAAAGGCCGACGCGAATCCACCGTGGATGACGTTATGTGCTTGCTGCGGGAAACATATAGCCGGAGCCGCGCCGAGCCTTGCTTGCATTCGTAAAAATCTTCAAACCGGTTCGATGCGCATCCATTACTTTCTTTCTGCTTCCAACGAGCCTCCCATTTAACTCGGGCCCACTTTTTATCAGAAATCGGTATCTCCGTCTAATAGTATTATTTATTTCTCATAAATAAAAGGGAATATAAGTAAAGTTAACGCACGGGAAGCGGGACGTTACAAGCTTGATGCCTCATAGATAAATAAACGTCTTGTACTCTTTCCGATTGCCGTTGCCTTGCGTAATGTACGCGGTGACAACTTTCGAGATTTATTCTTATACAACTAACTCGTAATCTTTATTAACAAACAATTGATCAGATTTACATTACTTGTTCCTTCAACTATGAAACTAGAAATATTAGATTTGTATTCTACATACACATCACTGTGTGTATATATAATTTTTATATTATCTATTAAATGCAGGCTAATATTATATATACATCTATAGATTAATAGATTCTAAAAGTATTGTCTTGTTTTTAAACCAACTTTTTTATTATATCTTGCCACCAGACTTGCCACTCTTCAACCGATAGATATCAAAATCGATACATTGATAAGTAATACTTTTTTTTTCGAACTGACTACGCTATTGACCTAGCAAGGTCTTAACAGCTTTATCGGACTACTAAGGCGAGCGCTTAAGGCACTTAGCCGATTTTATTTGGCCAACTAGCTCAAGGGCATTTCGTGGTAGAGGTACGCTGAAGCTATTAATGGCTTCAGCATGAATGGGTCGCGTTGACTAGGGTAGTACCACCCTCTCTAATAATTTAATAATTTTGTTAACTATTTCAGTTTTATAAGGGGAAAAATAAAACCCTTCCACTTTCATGTGTAAGCGTCTAATATAACTCAACTATGTATTATGATAATTTATCTGATAGCAACAAATATTAATAAAAGCGTGCAGAGTCATGGACGCCGCTAGTTCTATATAATGACTAATAACGTTTTAGTTATTAAAATTATAGTCGTATATTTAGTTACAACGTAGTTATGATTTTATAATTCATAAATCATAAACATTCCACATTCTCGCTACTGTGAAGCGTAAGTGAAAATGTTTCACATTTTCCTTTGTAAAAACTTTTCCATTGACACGTCGGCTAGCCGTTCTAACCGCGAAATAGGTGTGAGACCACATCGCTGGCGTTTCTCTGATTCCAATCGGAATTACTTACCACTTTATGTATGTTTTTATTTAATATTTTATATTCCTCGGCGCGAATAAGGTTATGGCGTCGGAGAGGGTGCGGTGGACGTGCGGGGGATGAGGGACATAAATATCTCGATGATTTATGGTCCAAGCGGTCGCGGGATAGGTCAGTATTATTCAATTTCGTATTTGAGGCTCCGGTTACAATGAGCTTTTACTGCGGCGCGGCAGATAGCGTTGCAATCGCGTCTAACGCATTTACATTTACTGCCTACATATTTGTGGAACATTATTATTGAAGTGAAAACTTTTTGAGCCGCGTATTAATTTTTTGGCAGAAGATAAATTTACGATTTCGCGTCATTACATCTTAGTGTCAGACTAGCAATAGCCTGTGTAAATGTAATATTTTTATTTTGTACTAGCTGTACCCGCAGCTCCGCACGCGTTTTTTAAAATCGTATTATATTAATTAATAGACTGTATAGAAATGTGTATAATTATTGCTTCCGGCACACTAATATTAATATTTTCAATAGGTATACAAATTATGGAATTGAAATAATTCACACTGCGATTAATTTATCTATACTAATATTATAAAGAGGTAAAGTTTGTGAGTTTGTGACGTTGTAGGGTGTAATCAGAGACAATACTTATCAAATAAATAAATAAAAAACATTGTTATATAGCTCATTTATCGAGGACAGTTATAGGTAATATATCATCACGCTAAGACCAATAGGAGCGGAGCACTGATAAAGAATAATGATGAAGAAGAATTACTTTTTTTCCTCTTGACAGCTTCCGCTGCGTGTTAGCGTTAGCCCAAAGTAACTATTCCATGCGAACGAAGTCGCGGGCAGAGGCTAGTCAATTCATAAGAGAACACAGTTATTCTATTGTTTTGAGTTTTCACTTCTATCGGCAGTCCTTATGACTGCGTCGACTTTTCTTTGTATTATTAT
This sequence comes from Antheraea pernyi, assembly GCA_015888305.1. Classification (NCBI taxonomy): domain Eukaryota; kingdom Metazoa; phylum Arthropoda; class Insecta; order Lepidoptera; family Saturniidae; genus Antheraea; species Antheraea pernyi. Next base: position 84,064 of record MU160108.1, on the reverse strand, counting down.
TCCCATGATCACTAATCGTATGTTTAATTGCGTAACTAACAATTTAGTTCCCCAAAAATATTGAAATCTTTACAACGATATAAAAACCTATAGGTAGATAAGTAAATACATAATAAACGATTATATCCTTTTAGAGCCTTTTAATTATCGGTTGTTAATATTTGATTTAATTTTAATTACCCGATACGCTAAAGTGATTTAATTTGTTACGAGCAAAGACACCGCTGTCCAAATTAGATACTTTTCGGCTTATTAGCGCGGGGTAAAAAAAACGAAACGAGACCCGATCGCTTCGTGAATAATTGACCAGAATCAAATTAATCCTAAATTTCTACGGTGGGTTTACAACGTTGTAAAATGTTATAAAGACCTCCTAACAGCCGTATTATAACATCGCGTTTTTATCAAAGCTCCTCTCTGCGTGACGGACAAAGTTAATTCTGACAGATCGAATTATAATAAATGTTGATTTTGATAAAAGCGATGCAATTGTGTCCTTTTTATAATGATACATATTATAACAATCGTGAACGTGACATTAATATAGAATATAGAATAATTGAACGAGATATAATATCGTTTAAATCAGGTATTTATAACTCTCTTACAATTAGAAGAAATAGAAGAGTATAACAATCCCAGTTATACAGATAAATAACTTTGAAGTGTCTGTTTGTAATGCGAAATAACCGTTCTTTGTTAAGCGGACATGGGAGTATATACGGTACTTATAACAATAAACCGATTTTTAAGACTTTTGTCTGTCAGTTTGTTTGGCTAATCGCCAAACCGATTTTGACGGGACTTTCACTGGCAGATAGCTGATTTTATAGGGAGTAATTTAAGTTATTTAAAAACAAAAGAGTTATCGCGATAATAATTCGTTATTAACAAACAAATGCAGACGAAGTCACGGGCGGTTAATAATCATATATTTGAATAAAATGATAGAGGCCTGACTTTTTTTTTTTTTCGAACTGACTACGCTATTGACCATGCAAGGTTTTAACAGCTTCACCGGACTACTAAGGCGAGCGCTTAGGGCACTCAGCCGATTAAATAGAGGCCTGACGTTATGCGCGCATCACTCAATAACTACTGGATGGATTTTGATCATTTCTTTAGTTTTACTTTTTAAATACTTGCTCCTTATCTAAAGAAAATATCACGATAGCATCTATCGTTTATATATTTTTCGTTTATATATATCGTTTATATATTGAATATAAAGTTATTAAAATTTATGAAGATTTTTATTGATATTACGCGTTTGGTGATATATGAAGAGGGCAAACGGTATGGTGCGCATGGGCAGAAAGGAACTAAACGAATAACATTGTTTGGCGGTTAATAATCATATATTTGAATAAAATGATAGAGACCTGACTTTTATTTTTCGAACTGACTACGCTATTGACCATGCAAGGTTTTAACAGCTTCACCGGACTACTAAGGCGAGCGCTTAGGGCACTCAGCCGATTAAATAGAGGCCTGACGTTATGCGCGCATCACTCAATAACTATTGGATGGATTTTGATCGTTTCGTTAGTTTTACTTCTTAAATACTTGCTCCTTATCTAAAGAAAATATCACGATAGATGCATTGAATATAAAGCTATTAAAATTTTAAGAAGATTTTTATTGGCATTACGCGTTCGGTGATATATGAACAGGGCAAACGGTGTGGTGCGCATGGGCAGAAAGGAACTGAACGAATAACATTGTTTACAAATAATTTTTGTAAGAAAAGTATGTTTTCGTATCATTTTTTTTTATTTTCCTCTTTTTATAAAATGTATTGTAAAGATAATAAACACTTATGGTATTTGTAAGATAGATAAATTCCAGCATCATTTAACCGTTCGCCATCAAGGTTGACACAGGATTTTATAATATCCATTTTACAATGCAAATTGGAATTCGTAAATTAATGAATACTGAGAAAGCGATAAATAATAACAAACATGCATACACATGTACAGCGGCCATATTGGAAATTGATAGTTAAATAGAAAATAAAAAAGTATCAAACACACGTCTAAAATACATAAGTTATTTACCACTTAATATAATCAGTTACTCTAAGTTATATAGGTAATAGGTAAATTTAACTAAAACAATAGTTCATTTTATGTTTTTTTTTATATACCATAGGAGGCAAACGAACAGGTGGGTCACCTAATGTTAAGTGATCACCACCGTCCATAGACACTTGCAACACAAGAGGAGTCGCAAGTGCGTTGCCAGCCTGTGCTTGGGGGAGGGGGAGGGGAGGTGGTCCTCCGGCGCTCTCACTGACCGAATGAAACGCAACAATGCAAGCACTGTTACTTCACGTCGGTTTTCTGTGAGAGGGTGGTACTACCCTGGGCGAGCCGACCCATTCATGCTGAAACCAGTAATAGCTTCAGCGTGGCTCCACCACCTCTTGTAGTCTATGTAATATGCATAACAATAATATGACCCACGTGCGACCACATGTAACTTTTTTATGGTCTACATATCGCTTCGAGATTGTTTACATTAGTCTTAGTTAAAATATGTTGTTAATAAATTTATAATATTTCTGCACTACATCAAAGTACAGTATTCTAGAAAATGCTTTCGTTTAAACACACACGTATGTTGATGTAGCGATTGTAAAATAACCTTACAAATGTAACTAGCAACTTGCCGCGGCTCCTTACGCTTTTCTATGCAGTAATGGATTTTACTAAATTAGGTTTTTTTTCTAAAAATATTCCTGATAATTTTAATATACTATCAGAATTACAACTGAAACAATATACATCCTCCGTCGTCAAAATTTTATTCACATCATTCGAAATTAAAATTATTATTATTTTTCATATATTTTTTAAATTCTTAATTCATCATTTTCCTTGTATTAAACCTAAAATTATTATTAGGTACTGGTAAAAGGTAACCTATGTCCTCTTCTGTCCTCCTGCCAACATCTATGCAAAATTTCAGGAAGTTTATTTGAGTAGTTAAGATGTGAAAGAGTGATAAATAAACAAACTCACACCACATTTATAATATTAGTAAGGATTATAGATATCAAATTTAGATCGTAAAATAAAATACATTACCTATAAGTATGCAGTATGAAAAGTTGATAAAAAGTTAATAGGTGTCATGTGGCGGTATTGAATTATACATAACAAAAGTTATAATATTTAATTTATTTACTATTGTTCGTAAAGCAGACGTTCCAAGTAATTATTATTCTGTAAGTAATGGTAATAAGCAAGGTTTCTCTTGTGCAAACTTCAATCATAAAGCATCTTTCATACTACGCCTTTATTATTACATTTTATCCATATTTAGATATTACTAGTGGGCGGCCAGTGGTCGATATTCGACCATAGTACATTTTTTTAAGTTTGCATTTTATTAAGGTTAATATCATTGTTGAATGTAGAATGAAAAAGAGTAATTGGAACGTAAGAGTAAAATAATACATACAGTCGAGCATAGCAACCTCCTTCACAACCTTTTTTGAAGTCCTTTATTGACAGATGTCAAAATGTCTTTTTTATTTACATGTGTGTATATGTTATGTAAAATTGAAGCAGTAGTGTGAGTAATGCATATTTTAATTAATTTGATGTACTTCTAATGCATTTTATATAAAATAAATAGCTTTCTGCACTTCTCCTTCATATAAACTTTAACTGTGCCAAATTTCACGTTCTTCCGTTCGCCCAATTCCGTTAAAAAGGGATACAAAGTTTAGGCTTCACGTATTAATATATATGATTATGTTTATATTTTATTTGCAAGTTGTAAAATCAATCGGTTCTCATAACAAAATAATGAGTTATTTCAGAATCTATCAAATACAAGTAATTTAATTATTAGTTTGGTCAAGTTAGGACATGGCAAATTGGTTTGCTGTGTGCTTGATAAAAAGTAACTCGACCACCAATTAGAGTCCATACGGTAGACTACCGCGAGCCTGCAATTAGCTCAGTCTGAGAAAAATATTCACACTTAGTTGTGGGTTAAATAAAAAATATTGTCAACACAATATATGTAGTTAGTGTATTCGATGTTTATCAAGCCAAATATAAATAAGAAGGTTGCGTTTTTATATCCGGTAGGGTCGGCAAAAAGATTAGTATAATTGTTGGTATGAGCTTTATAAAATCATATTCTGGATATATATTTTTTTTATGGTAGTACGGCAAAATGACTGCACTATGCCTTATGGTAAGCACAGTACAATCCAAATACAATGGCGACCACCGAGAGACACATTATCCATCGCCGGTCGCCGCTGTCATGCCGACCTGCAAATAGCTGGATATACACAGGCTGATCCCGAAACGCGACCCGCAGAAGCGAAACACTATGACGGGCTTTTTTCCATATACATGATGGTTGCGACCCAGTTAGGCTGTACAGCCCTACCATCCGCAAAATATAATATAAACATATATAGGTATGTCAAGTATCGCCTATAACCTATGAAGTACCTGTGGGTTTAGTAAATGATAGATCAAATAAATTCGTCCGATAATAATAAACTATGGCCTGTACGTATCAGTAAAGATTTATGCCATCAAAAACAAAAGTTATAAAAAAAACCAAGTCTCGCAACTCAGTTATTCTACCGTAAAAAGTTCCTGAGATACATGTAATACCAAGTCGGATACTTTATTAAGTCCCTACTTAAGGGACCTTCTGTCTTAAGTTATTACGTAATTAGCTAAACTAACAACATCTTATAGTGACCATATCAATATTAAAAATATTTTATGTTTCAAATAAAATAGATTGACTTGGCCATCACATGAAAACACAATGTATCTCACAAGTAATACATATTGTATTAAACGAGGTTGTTTAGGCTCCGATACGAAATATAGATAAGGGTTGTTGAGGTATGTATGCTTGGTACACATATATGTTTCAACAACTCATATATGTATGAATAGTTAGCTTAGCTTAGGTTAGCTCACATAGGTCGCGAATTGCATGTATCAGGCAACAGCCAAAGCCGAGGTGTGCCGTGCACCCTTGAGCTAGTTGTCAAAATAAAATCGGCTGAGTGCCTTAAGCGCTCGTCTTAGTAGTCCGGTGAAGCAGTTAAGACCTTGCTTGGTCAATAGCGTAGTCAGTTCAAAAAAAAAAGAGTTTGTTTATTTGCGATTGTCAAGTTAATATATTTTATTTTCAATCTATTTTACGTCCTTAATAAAGTGTAACCACTAAATTTTATTGAAAAAAGTGTGGGCTTTAATAATTGTAATCTAAGTTCTTATTTTATAATTTACAAATGTGGTCATATAACTTTTGTTTTTGCAAGAAGTATCCCTTCAATGCAACAGCAAATAAGAACTCATTTGATATTGATAAAATTATCTAAACTTGTAATAACCACCATAGACAGTTTGACAAAATCGAAATATTGCTCGTTTATTATTTACTAGCGGGTCTGGCAGACGGTGTCCCGCCCTGATTATGAAAAATTATTGACAAATTATATACTAAACCGTTCCCCATTAATCAATCTATCCATCGGTGAAAACCGCATGGCAATCTGTTCGGTAGTTTTTGGGTTTATCGCGAACAGACAGACAGACAGACGCGGTAGGGGACTTTGTTTTATACTATGTAATGATATATAGATTAACTTGGCCATAGCGGCGACTTCACTCAAGTTTTTTTGAATGATTACCCGCGACACAGGATTCAGTTCCTAGTGCGGGAATCTACAGTTATTTGTATGCCATTTAACATCATTTTGTTAAATAAATACTTTTTGTTTGTTTTGTTTTGTTTGTTTGTTTGTTCTCCGTGATTTTGGTCTGATATCTTATACCAAAACAATGTTAAAGTACAGTATGTTTATTATGAAATATTAACATAATATGGCCAACGTTTTACTCGTTCATATGGTTAGCGCCCTACGTTTGCAAGTTTCACTGAGGGAACACTTGTTCAAACAGACACCGAACTGTTCAAGTGATAGGTCTTTGAACCTCGTCTGTGTTTGTGGTTGGTTTTAAATAGTTTCTTCTTAAGGTGGCGATAAATTAACGATTTGCATTTCTCGCGTAAATGTAAACATTCGCGACAGATGTAAACACGAGTGTGTTAATACACCGACGTAAATCTTAGCCATATCATAAGTGACTACTGTTTGCGAGGTATTGATTAATAAAGGAAATGTTCGATGAACTTACGTACGGCGGTCATTATAAGAAATGTGCATATTAATTAATCTTAACCATATCATAAGTGACTACTGTTTGCGAGGTATTGATTAATAAAGAAAATGTTCGATGAACTTATCTACTTACGTACGGCGGTCATTATAAGAAATGTGCATATTAATTATAGTGACACTGAATGAAGATACGTCTAGATACGAAGCCTGTGCAAATGATTAATGATATTCTAAATAAATATCACGACAACTAGTTATTTTCTTTCAATATAGGTACTTAATTTTACAAGTTCCGTTAGAAAATGATTATATGTTATAGTGACATCGAAAAATAAGTATTATATGTTAATTGTGGCCTGTTGCAAACTAAAGCAGGATGTGAACATTATATTTACATAAATATGTATAGATCAATGTTTAATGTATAGTTTGTAACGAAGAAATATAATTACATTATATAAGGAATAAGTAATGCCATTGAGAAAAGAGTTTAATTAGATATTCTTTCAATAATCATTATTGAAATGAAATGTGTGTATATTAATGGTGGTACAGCTACGCTGAAACTATTACTGGTTTCAGCATGAATCGGTCGGCTCGTTCGGGGTAGTACTACCCTGTGATAGAAAACCGACGTGAAGTAACAGTGCTTGCATTGTTGCGTTTCGTTCGGTCAGTGAGAGCTCCGGAGGCCCACCTCCCCTCCCCTCTCCTCTCTCCTCTCCCTCTCCCTGCGTACTTGCAACTCCTCTGGTGTTGTTAGGGTCCATGGACGGTGGTGATCACTTAACATCAGATGACCCACCTCTTCGTTTGCCAACTATGACATAAATAAAAAAAAAATCATTATATGTTTTTTTTTTTCGAACTGACTACGCTATTGCCCTAGCAAGGTCTTAAAAGCTTCACCGGACTACTAAGGCGAGCGCTTAAGGCACTCAGCCGATTTTATTTGACAACTAGCTCGCACGGCTCACCTCGGCTTGGGCTGTTGCCTGACACGTGCAATTCGCGACCTGTCTGAGCTAACCTAAGCTAAGCTAACTATTCATACATATATGTGCTGTTGAAACATATATGTGTACCAAGCATACATACGTCAACAGCTCTTATATATATTTCGTATCGAATAATTTTCTGAACTATTTCTGTTTGATAAGGGAATAAATATAAAACCCTACCACTTTTATCTGTCCACTATATGTATAGAAGATTTCTTTGGATAATTTCATAACGGTATGTTATTTAAAAAATACAACTACTTTCAGAAACTTTATTAAAATGGAGAAATGTAACATGGTTTTAAAAAGTAAATGATTTCAATTATTTCTGTATTTAAATCGCTAATTAAATTCCTAAACAATAGAACAGATAATACGGTGTTCACAAATCCTACCTCCTACCTACCTCAAACCTTCTAATAATAATTAACGTTATGTTGTCCTAACGTATCTGCTGCCTTTTACAGGGCAAGTGCGTATTTGTTAAATATTAATCAAGGAATCCCGCTGTGTGATTATCGTCATTGCCTCCTGTGAAAGTACAAATTAATGTTGTCTCAGTAACGTTTATGGGCTTTTAACGTTAAGTTAGTCAACATTTAGTCGACTTTAAATTAACGTAGCGTTAAGATTTTTGCATAAAGTTACTGTTAAAATAATTTACAGAAGGTGTTTTTAAAGATATTGGTAATTTCGATTGTTATTACTACATGTTAAATTCTCTTTTTCATTGAATCATTACCGGCTCAATTACCGGCTGTAGTCCGGTGAAGCTGTTAAGACCTTGCTTGGTCAATAGCGTAGTCAGTTCGAAAAAAAAAGAAGAATATTACGGGTGTTTATGCGACGTTAGCATTTATTAATTTCATTGGTTTGTAACGAAGCGAATTGTGTACAAAATATAATATTAATATTCAGCATTGGATACAAAATGATTGTCGACAATTTTACAAGTTCCTTATATCATAAAATGTAATGAATGAATGGGTCGGCTCGCCCAGGGTAGTACCACCCTCTCATAGAAAACCGACGTGAAGTAACAGTGCGCTTGCATTGTTGCGTTTCGTTCGGTTAGTGAGAGCGCCGGAGGCCCACCTCCCCTCCCTTCCTCTCTCCGCTCCCTCTCCCTCCCCTAACCCTTCCCCCCAAAGGGTGGCAACACACTTGCGACTCCTCTGGTGTTGTTAGTGTCCATGGACGGTGGTGATCACTTAACATCAGGTGACCCACCTGTTCGTTGCCACCTATGACATAAAAAAATGTAAATTATGATTATTTATTAACACAATGCTACTCTATTAATAGTTTAAACCGGTGACTCGCTAAAACTCGTATAAGCCCTACGAATGGAGTAAATTTACAGAAGAAAAGATTTCCCTGATTGAAAGCCAATCCTGTAGCTTAGCATAGCTTTTCTTGTTTTCCACGTTTTTGTATTAGACATTTTTACTACATTTTTCAGTTATATATATTTACTAAATAAAAAACAAGTACATATGTTTCTTAACAGATGATTATAGGTAACAAAATTTACCTAGCGTCTGGTTTTTGAAATTTTGAATAACGATGAATTCAGTTAGGTAAACGTAAGCAAATTTCGTATGAAGCATTTACTGTTGGGTAAACATTCGTCCACATATTAACTGTGCATCATTGTACCTTGATGTCATAGGCATTCGCATTTCGGTCACATACTTCGATATCCCGCGCGAGGTCACCCGGCCTACCCGCACTCTTAATTCGTTCTCCTTTCTGACCTACATTTTATATGGTAATTTTTTTTTTATTCTAAGAGTCATAGTATATAGTCTAAACCTTCCAAAATAGTCTATAAGATCCAAAAGGATTTTTTTTACCTGATCGGTCGTTAAAAATATCAACTCGTGCAATCAAACAAGCCAGCTTTTAAGTTTTTTTCTATGTCATAGGAGGCAAACGAACAGGTGGGTCACCTGATGTTAAGTGATTACCACCGTCAATAGACAATAACAACACCTGGGGAGTCGCATGTGCGTTGCCAGCCTGTATTTGGGGGGAAATGTGGAGGGAAGAGGAGAGAGAAAGGGAAGGGAGATGGGCGCTCCGGCTAAAATATATACACTAATCTATATTTATAATAATACTAGCGGGCCTGGCAGACGTTGTCCCGCCCTAATTATAAAAAAAATCATAACAAATTAAATACTAAAACGTACCCCATGAATCACTTTATCTACTGGTGAAAACCGTATGAAAATTCGTTCAGTAGTTTTTGAGTTTATCGCGAACAGACAGACAGACGCGGTAGGGGACTTTGTTTTATACTATGTAATAATAATAATGATATATATTATTATAAATATAGATTAGTGTATATTTTATTCATCAGTTTTATATTAAATCTCGGTTCTTGATAATTTGTCACAAAGACTTGTGTCATAAGGGGAATATTATAAAAATCAAATATTGAATCGCAAAAGGCACTCGGGTGTTTGCACGAGTGTCGTGTGTCTGAGAAGCCGTTGTTTTAATTACTGCAGCAAATATTTACAGCGGTACATCCACGTGTTTGTAGTTATCTTGCGTTATCTGTCAAACCTCAGTCAATGCTAAGGGGCACGAGCTAAGGTGCAAACATTATTATAGTCATAATTTTATGATTGTACCGTATATCCCCTTCAAAAGATTTAAATGACAGCGTGTATTTAGATAGGCACACCTGCTTTACGTCCATAATGTTTTATTTTTAATTTCATGAGATAAGGAGACTGTTATCTATTACCAACCTAAATAATATTCATTTTTAACTTACCTTAGTTTAGTCGCAGTATTCTTTAATTTAAAACTTTATATTTTGGTAATTTGACGTCGGGATTGATTATGTTATGTAAAACTAGTTAATTCCCGTCGGCTGCATCGGGCATTAAAAAATAGCAGAGTCATTCGGATTTTAAATAAATAAGTAGTCTAGAACCATCTACGAAATATTTCGCATTGAATGGTAATAATCCTATGGCTATATGTTTAATAGTATTCATGTGATTGAGCCTCAAAGAACTGTATTTTAATTATATATGTGTGGATTACTAGTTTTCGCCCGCATCTTCGCTCACGATAATGTCGATTTTATCCATCGGAAACAGTATTTTTTTCTAGGCTAAAGGTATCCTATATTCTCTTTTGTATCCGTGACAACGTGCCCACAAAGTTTCGCGATAATCTATCATGTAATTAGGTCGTGAAAGGGTAAGAAACAAAGAAATATATTTATTTTTACACATTCTAGTATAATTCGATGTTTATTAACATAGGTAGGTTTGTAGGTGGTGGGAATTTTTTAACGCTCGCCTGCTTCGATTAACAAACTAGATAAAGGGTCATGTACAAAATTTAAGCTAAAATCTGTCCACGTAAATATATACCTTTGTGTAGCTATTTGTTTACTACGAGAGGGAGAAAAAAGTTTTAAGATTAACCTAATTACAACCATAACGCCTAGTAATAGAGTCACGAATGTTCAAAATATTATCTAATACTTACAATAAAACGAGCAAAGTAATAAATTACTCCCCTCACAAATGAAAAGACAACATAAACAACATTTAGTGTGAGTTCAACCTTAACACGTAATGAATAAAGTACGTTTTCCCATTATTGTGCGTGTTTGTGCGTGACGAGGCCAAGCATTTGTAACACAGGTTTACAATCGGTAATTTTGTTCAAAATTTGATATTATTTGTTAGTTTAAAGCTTAAAACATAACTTATTCAACATGTATTTAGCGAAAGTAAGATACTCCGGCCGTTAAATTGCTTTTTTGGGTATTATTTTATGCGGCAGTTTACGCGGTACTGCGGCATGTGAAACGGGCTTACATTGGCTGTGTTCCAAACAAACTAAACAAAATAAGGGCACACATTTCAGTGAGCTCTTATTTACCGAGACGTATTTTTCGCGCCGACCCTTTATCTAGTTATTGTTGGTCGAAGCTCGCCTGGCTAACTAGTATATATATTCCAGTTGAAAATCTGCGAAGCACTCAAATCGATGATTCAGTTTGAAGCCAAACTCATGCTTCGCATATAAGCACCTTAGGCCACATTGTCACTTAAGACCGGCTGAGATTGTAGATAGACGTTAAATCTATAAAAAAAGATGATGGTACTTATATGAGATTGATAAACACTCACGCCGTTTGACCGATAATTATAATAGCTGGCTTTTTATGTTATCGTCACTAGGTGGCGTTAAACTATATTTTATGAATACTTAAAGTTTTATATTGTAATTGAACGCTACCTAAGTGGCTAGTTGTGGCTGATAAAGTATAAAAATATCTATCACTCGGAATATAGGTATTTTAAATCTATGTAAATCATAGGGGTGTGCCGTTATATGCACATCACTCAAAAACAACTAGTTAGATTTCGATACATTTTTTTAGTTTCACTTCTTAAACACTTGGTCGTTATGTAAAAAATAAAATATCACATACCTAGTGTATGCTATTAAGATAATAAACTAGTCAGGTGAAGTAACGGGTGAAAGCTACTTATATTAAAGAACATTAATAAAAACAAATAATATTTGATACAATAAACAGCCAGTATTAGCAAGTATCAATTATTTTTATTTTTAGTGTTTAAATGTCACATGATAAGCGTATGGATGATAAAAGAATAAAAAAGAGACACAAGTCAATATATATTTAAGTAGACAATGAAAATGAATGAGACTGGTCTGTTCAAATTCTGATCTTAGAACCGTGGTACATTTATTAAGTCAAAAATTTATATGAAAATAAAACAGTACTACTTACGTACCCGTAGTAGGGAGAGTAAGGAGACGAGTTCAAAACACAATAAACTGTTTTCTTTTTACTAGAGAAAAGTTATCTGGGTTAAAACAGTATATAAAAAGTTAAAAAACGACACTAGATTTACTTGTCCAGTACTGTGTTCAATAAAATAAAGTAAACCGTAGCGAGCTGGCCGAATTTTTACACACATCAGTAACGCTTGCTAATGTATGATGAAATGTAAGCACGCTACGATTTATAGCTGATTACATTGGCATCATCCGTAAAGAGTTTTGATACCTCGCAATCGCTCGTAAATCGAAGGGACTTTGTTTGAAACGCAGTGAAATGGGCCATCGTTATAAATAACTGATGCATGTTGTATTATAAAGTGTAATGAACATGTTCTTTTCATCAAAGGGCTTTAGTTATAATTTGATTTGTACCACACGAAACTTCTGTTATGTCCTATTTTTTAATAATTTACAAGAGTATATTTATCTACTTATGTAATATACTCTACAGAGCTATTTCTATGTTAAAGTCGTTAAACGTTAAATAATGGTTGAAGAGTATCTACTGTTAATTAGAATATAGAATAACCAACCGATTTCGACTTATATTTATTATTTACTAGTGTTTAATTGTAGCGAAGCAAAGATGATAGACGAAGGCTTAATAAAAACCCGTTTTAAAAGAAATAAAAACTGTATATTAATATTTTCACATTTTTTAAGATCGAATTTCTAAATGACAAACATAAATATTCCTTTTTTATTTAAAACACCTACCGCCTCTTTTTCCACCATTACAAAATGAGGTTGATGCCTTTATACAAACTTTTTATCTATGTTCCATATTTTTAACAACTAACTTTTGATCTAATCCTTGGGGACATTATATGTTTCTGGTTGAACGGTTTCTTTATATGTAACAAAATTATGCAAACTTTCGCGATGATAGATTATTTAAGGTGTGAAAGCGTAACAAACAAATAATATGTATTTATTTTATTAGTTAAGTAAGTTTATGTCTTTTACAAGTGAAAGTAATTGTTATTTAGAAATGTGTATAAAAAGTTTTTACCACGTTATAGCTGTTGCTTGCTAGCTTCCAGATTTCCAGACTTCCAGATTGTATTTATTAGGAACAATTGTAGTGGCACTTTTTATAATATACTAGCCTCTGCCCGCGACTTCGTTCGCCTGAAATATTTATTTTGAATTTTAACCCCGCTTTTGAAATGTTCTTCATTGATGCTCCGCTCCTATTGGTCTTAACGTGATGTTATATAGCCTATAACCTTCCTCGATAAATTAGCTATATAACATAGAAAGAATTTTTCAAATCGGACCAATAGTTTCTGAGATTACCCCCTACAACATCACAAACTCCCAAACTCACAAACTTTACCTCTTTATAATATTAGTATAGATTGTGAAGACATCGAATAATAGTTAAATAAATAACTTTATTATAATAAAATCAGTACAAGGTAAAAGAGGTCTTAAAACCACACAGTCTTTAGTGAAGTTTGTATTGAATACTATACAGGAAGTTGAATTTATTGATGAATTAGTGCGTGGAATACTTCAGTTAAATGTTTATAAATTTCCGAGTGTAATCTGTTTCATGTGTTATTAGATTGCTAACGATGACTTATTGTTTACGAATAGATATACTCTTCCTCGGTTCGCTAAAGCTGAAGATCTGTTGGCTATAGGAATGGTGTTACAGTGAATCACTCACAAACCGCTTCTAGGGCGTTTAACTCTGAATATTTTTAAATAGGATCAAATAAACGTTTACCTTTATTTATTTCAATATATATTTACTAGCTAATTGAACTAATCTGTCTATACATATAATAATGCAAATCTAACATGTTTGTACTTTTTTGATTTTCGTGAAAAAAAAAACTGTTTCAGTTATTTTTAAGTAATAAAATACATTTCAATCATTTTTAGAAATGTCTGTCTGTATGTCTATATGTTTGTTTGTATGAATATGCATCACTGCTAAAGTACTAGGTTCACAATAAAACCTCAGCAATTTTAATGAAACAAAGACGAAGTTATTCTATGTTTTATGATTTTCTTGAAGAGGTTTTATTGTGAACTCAGTACTTTACTTACTTTGCAGTGTTGATCATACGTGTTGGGAGAATCTGGCTTTACAACGGTCGTCTTGGCGCTCTACCATCTTTAAAAGTGTTGCAAGGTTTGAGGATAACCGTTTGCAAATAATTGACGAGAAACGCCAAGTATTAAAAGATAGACCGAAACCTTCTTACACGTATACATACAATCAAAATGGCTAGCTCCACTGTTCTGTATGTGATCGGGTATTCAAGAGCAAGTTTGGTTTCGCAAGTCACATTAGGGCCCACGCTCGAAAGAAATGAAACGTTTTGGAGTCGCCGTCATCGAAGTCGATGAGGAGGACCATAGTGATGCGTATTCATAAAAACAGACAGACAGAGAGGCATTTCTAAATATGATTGAATTGTATTTTATTACGTATCCCAAGACACACGTGCAACAATTTTTTTCACGAAAATTGAAAAAGATGTACATTCTTATTATATAATATGTACTCGTATAGAAGAAGATTGCATTATTGTAATTTTACTGGGAACATAACTTTATATATACAGATTTTTTGTTAAGATATATAAATGGCTGTTAGATTTTAAAATCAGACGGAGCGGGTGGTTGGTTTATCGATCGACACTTAAATCTTACACCCAATAAAATTAAACCTTGCACTGACTGTGGTTCGTAATTGGTCCAGTACAGTCGCGGACGAAGCGCACGGGCGATCACCGTCAACAATGCATTTATGACTCTCATTGGTCTCGTTTAATGATGCGTGTCAAGTCCATGTAGAGAACAATGAGTTTTTAATTGAATATTTACAACGTGGAAAATTTTAATACATAACGTTGAATATAATTCTCGAACCACCTTAGTTTTACAATTATTTTCTTTTTATCTGTACTAATATTATAAAGAGGTAAAGTTTGTAAGATTGTGATGTTGTAGGGGATAATCTCAGGAACTACTACGCCGATTTTAACAATTCTTTTACCAATAGAAAGTCACGTTATTTGTGAGTGTTATAGACTATATATTAATGCGAAAAATGGAAATACTTTTTTGTAGTAGTCGGCTTTGCAAAGTAAGTCAGAGTAAAAAACTGTCCAACGAAAACGTTTCTTACGAACGCTGCCTTAATTATGAGATATATATGATTGAGTTCTAGAGAAAAGTTGTAGCTTGATAATGCCTATTACCGCCCAACGAAGTGGGCACGGGTCGGGTAGTATATAAATAAAGGTCAATAAAATGATAAAGGTCTGTTATTGTGTGTATATCACTAAAAATTACTGCATAGATTTCGATCATTTTTTATTTTACTTCTTAGGCCCTGGGTCGTTATTTATAAAATGATTATCACGATAGCTTTATTTAAAGTCGCTAAAGTTTTAAGAAGCTATGATTTCTATAAATAGGTATAACACGTTCTACGATGTATATTTTCTTGTCGCGCTGAAGTGGGCCAGGCGGTGTGCCGTGTGGCTCTTACATTTTAATAAACGACGCAGACGAAGTCACAGGTATCAGCCAGTATGCAATATATCAATTTCTCAAACTTAAAATTTATAAATAAAGCTATATTTTAAACATGGTACTAACTTTTTCAGTCGTCGACTGAATTCAAGATATTAAATAAGTTCTGATTATAAGTTGCGGTCCAGACTTTAGTTTCCCGTAGGACAAGCGCCGTGGGACGCCAGCCATCCCCCGCACCCTACACCCGACATCACCTTTATTTATATTTATTTACCTTCCCTTCATTCACCGATGCCCGCCCTTTCGGCCCTTTTTGTCGACTGTAATACGGCCGACACAAATATTGTGAAAGGACTGCGGTTTGAGTAAATTTATTGTTACCGTGTCATGTGACTTTGGTCACTGGTGAAACCTATTGTGAGAAAAAAGTTATGTTGCAAAATTATGATCGGACGCAATTTATGCGTATGAGAGGTAAATATCACTTTTATTTACCACTGCGATTACATTTTAAGGAATGCGGTGCTTTAATAAACGGATTCAGTTTTTGGCATCGGTATTTAAAAAAAAAGTACATACATACGAAATAACACATAAGAAGACTACATTTCTTCTCAGCGAGGCTTGATTTGAAAGCTATGAACAAAGAAATTCTTATAAAGAATGTAAGCAATTTTAAAAATTCACAAAATATTTCTTTTTATGATTCCAGGTATCATTAAATGTTCTTATCTACTAAAAATTAGTAAGTAATGTAATAGGCCTACAGCTAATCATTCATTTACAATAAAATCACGTGAATACGTAGTATATCAGAGGAAAACAATACAATGATAAATCACAACAAATTGTTTAAGCTTAAGATCAAATCTTCACTTTGTCTAAACGCTGTGACGCGGCGACGTTCCGTGCATCACTTATCTATCATGATAAATGGCGTATTTATTTATCCGACGAGCTTAAATAGCTATGGTAATATTGGCCCTACAACAACACAAAAGGTAACAAAACACAAAAGTTGAAAAAGGTAAACCGCGCTATTTACAAAGTGGCTAGCGAGGACCACACAGCCACAATCGAGCCGCGCGTGCGACTCGCCCGCTCCACAATAAAAAAATCGTTCCCAACATAGATCTTTTTTGGGTTATAGATCTCGGATTTTGCTGGTGTGATTTGTGACGTTCGGAAATGTTAATGGCGAGTCCTATTGATTTCCTTTTCGGATAGGAATATTCGGTTGAACCTTTAAGAGTTTCCGTTAGCAGATTTTTATATCCCAGATTAGAAAACTTGTTACGGGAAGTGGTTTCGGTTTCGTGGATTATCGTAAAACGCAAATTGTTATACCGCTCACGCGCGGCTGGTGTTTACGCGATCTCCGGCGCTGCGCGGCGCACCGATGATGACGGACGATGAACAGAGACGCCCAGTCTTTGACACGACACCTGGCCTCTAACATGCTCAACTTATTTTTAGTCAATTCTCCTACGAAATGTATTGTTGTCTATTTTTTATACAGAACTTCTATACCATTATGTGTATTGAAGAATTTTTTAAATTGCATTCATTCTTCACTAACATCGGTTTTCTTCAATTTGGTAACGTTGCTTAGGGGACGTTCAAGTATAAGTATAAGTAGGGAGGGTCTTTAATTTTCTTATTTTTGATGACATAAGGTATCTGAATGTGTAGGTCTAATATGTGAAGCGCGTGGTTTTATAAACCGGGTTTCTGTCGCTCTAGTAGTAAAAACCACTAGGAGTTAATTCTTCCATAGATTATAAACTCCTAATTTCTAAGCTTGTTATTGCTGTTCATAAATCAACAAGGAAACCAGAATAGAACAAAAAATACTCATATAAAGGCTTACGTAAGTATAGGGGGTTGGGGGTTGTGGTAAGAGCATTGCTTACTTTTGCTGTCCAGGCTGAACGGTGAGGTCCAGAATTACATAAATCCTGCTTACTTAATACTTGAACGGCCCCTAACACGGTGCTTACTCTATTTCAAGTTTATTTACAAGTATATCAATTTAATATAAAAGGAGAATTCGTACTTATAATCAATATTATAGTTAAAAGAAAGCTTAAAAGAGTGTGTGATGACATCAGTACTTTTCGAACGATTATCACACACTTGTAGAAGCTGTTAGGTACACATTATTAGGTGCGTTTACATACGAACACATGTGCTACTTTAGGGCAAGTCTAATTGAAAGCAGGCGCGGTGGCGGCAGCGGGCTGCGGTGCGGTCCGCCTAACCTAATTTACATTAATGCAAACGAGGAGCATTGTTCAGGTGTGAAACGCCAGTGTCAACACGAGGCTTCTACTCAAATAGTTTATTAGCTCCACCCAGCTATGTTCTGTCCGACACATTTTTGTAACACTGACAGCTCCTCAAAAGGGACGCATACTAACGCTTAAATTTTGTGGTAGAAGATAAACATACGGACGTATTCTGTTACTTATTTACTCAAATAGTCATTTACTATCCTGATATAATAACTCTGCGAGTAAATAGCTCGCTTGTATCTCGATTGCTATAAAATTAATTTATTGTTCATGTTATCTATAATCACAGTTGAAATGCCAAAAATAAAACGATATTTTTGCATAGTTCTTATCCATTTTATTTATTTTACATGACGCAGTCTCGAATTACTCAAACGGTGACAATTCCACAAGCTGCGTAAACTGTTTTATGACCCATTTACATCTGTTTTATAGGACAGCTTAAGCGGCGATTTAACGCCTGTAAATGCTTTTGATTGCTTTTGTGTTACGAATTGTATCGGTCAGGGGTGTACGGAGTTCATTGACTGAATGTGCTCAGTCCTGTGGTCGACTGTAACACAAGATGTCCAGAGCGGTCGCCAGATTTGAGTGACAACGTCGTGTCTGGCGCCGTGTGCAATACGTAAGAGACCGCGATGTGGTTATTGATAGACTTTGTCGATCGTCTTGTTTCATCTTGATACATATTCTATCATTTGTAACGGTATCCATTTGTCAAATCATATAAGTGTATCACTTATGTAATATCATGTATGTAGTTAGTAATTGTAGTACAAACTGTTGCCTGTTGTTATAAATAATTCTGCTGTTTGCTGTTACTGTTTCGTGGCACATTGCATTTCGTATCGTAACTTTGAGTGTGACCGAGGCGATGTACTCATCCTTTCACACTTATTGGTTGTGCTTGTTCTCAAATTACGATAACTCTGGCCAAGCATTTTTATCATAATTTTAACTAATCCTAATATTATAAAGGCGGATGTGAGTTTGTGTGCTTGTAACTTTCACGCCTTACTACTTAACCGATCATGAAGTACAGAAACGAATATAGGATAACTTACATCTCCAAAAAAAAACTATTTAAATCTAAGGTAACCCCGGCGAAATCGCGGACAATAACCAGTTACGAATAATAACTAACAACGGATAATCGACAGCTGAATAATGATGTCTTCAATAATATGCTGTGTACGTATTAAAATTATGTGTTATAGTATAGATTGATATAATAATCATCTATTCAAGCGATATAAAATCCATCATGTACTTTAAAAACATTGTCCTTTTAACGCGGACCGTGTATATTTAATCTGATGGCGACGGGTACGTATAGCTTGCATAAAATACGTCATTTAAGAGACAATGGTCGATTATAAATTACTGTGACAATCTGCCACATCGGATATTAATCTTGCCGTGTCGTGTGTCATGTATATCGTGGCGATCCGTCCGTAATAACATATAAAAAATTACCGATTGAGACCTCGGCGAAGGTAAAGTGCATTTTTGTGTAAGCTGGAGTCAATTCGCGAGAATGTGCGAAATTGTTAACACTGGTCATTTTAACCATTCGCATTTGTTACAGGTACGTAGTAGTTTCAGGTTATTATTCAAGCTTTGTCACGTAATAGGCCATAAGCTCTTCTAATTTAACAAGCGTTTAAAGTTTCTCATCTGTAAATTAATTAATCAATCTTTGAGCAGTTTGTATGAAAATGAAATTAAAATAATACGTATATTTAGTGTCTACAATAATATTACGTCACGTTGAGTCACCTGAGCGACACCAAAAGTGGTTTTGTTGATAGTAAAACTTGTTTGAACTTGAGCAAAATTATAACTAATACGCCTAGGTGACTAGGTGATAGACTAGGTTGTGCCTATAGGTTTGTTCCCGTGGATATATGGTTTTGCTATTTCTCTAGAATTACGCATTGTAACTAAGTCGTGTTTTTTTATTGTTACTACCTACAGCTATAACCCTTTGCAGATGTTAAGTTATCTTTGGTCAATTTTTTATTAACTTCTGTGTAAAATTGAAATGATATATACTTTACATAATATACGATACAGTTCTCTATCTAGTAGAATCTCCGAACTGCTTGTAAAGTCGTCAAAATCTATTCAGTCACTACAGAACACGAACGAAACAACGGACGCTTCAATTTTACTTATAGGTATGTTATATATATGGATTAAGAACATAAACACTTGGTATTTTTTTATATCGCAATAAAAATCGAATCGAAAATTGGGAATAAAAGATTTTGTTTGTAAAACCATTCTACAGATATTTTTTTAATCATTTATTGATTATATTGTAATCTGAAATTTAATATTATTTATTAACAAAGAAGCTTATTTAAAATAAAACGATACTTTGTAAAATTATCTTTGGTTAATTAAATTTTACTCTCTATTCAATATGTTTAAATGTATAATGGTATTCATTTTAGGCGCCGCGTGGTCATGATTCAATTGTTTACTTTATTACTACGAATACTTCAAATTTAGCCATATGGCCCGTTTACTTTGTTAGTTTCAATCTGTTATCAAAATGTGAAAAATGTTACGAGGAAACAAATTTTGCGTGCATTAATAATAACGCTAGCAAAGTATTATGTTCTTTGCATGTTGTTTTATTATAGACTAGATGTGCTCGCGACTCCGTCCACGTGAAATCTAATGTAAAAGAACATTGACTAATAAAATTATCTGAATGTATTAAGTTCATTTACTTATTCACTTTTCTTACATACTTAAGTTGCGTCGTCAATAAAATTACTCTCTCTTCTTCTTCTTACCCTTATCCCACATAAGTAGGGTCGGTACAACATGTTTCTCATGTTGTGGTATATGATTTGGCTTAATTTTTACGATCGGCCGCCTGCCTGACATCAACCCTCCTTGGGAATATTTTGTTGTACCACTGTATGTATGATTACGAATAGTTACGAAATCTGATGGGCTCTTTTAACCTTAAAATTTTTCGTTCCGGTTAAAAACGAAGTTCTTCCAGATTATGGTTTGCCTGCTTTATTGCCATTTTTTTTCAGTATTCGTGGTTTCAGATTCTTCACACTAATAATATAATATTAGATATATTAAACCATTATAAAAATACAATATATGAAAACTATAATAGAAAAATAGATGCAAATAAAATGACATGTCAGTAAAATTACTATAACTTTTAATAGAGTGAACCGATTTTAATGAAATCAGGACAAAATGTTACTCGAGAAAATGCTTCAGATTTCAGATTATTGCGAACGCAGTGATTCTTGTTCATACAAACAGACAGACAGACATTGCTTAAAAATGATTGAAATCTATTTTATTACTCGTTCCAAGAGACCTACATCTATATATATATATATATATATATATGTAAATGCATGTCCAAATCAGTGAAACAAATTAGTAAACCTTATTAAATTAGTAAATATTAGTAAACCATATCAGATACAATATTTTTAGATTACAAATAAAAAACAGTAGTGTTTATTATTATTTCATAAGGTAATGAAACTTAGAAATCTAAATAATAAAAAAATGTCTATTTATTTTTATTTTTAGCTTTTTATTTATATTAAAAACTATATACGCTAATACGCTAAAACGCTATATAACTTTTAATGGTATCTATTAATTAAAATTTAATAAATACATGTTCATGATAATTATAGTTTAGAATGGTTATTAATGAATAATGTGGCAGTGATTCTTGTTCATACAAACAGACAGATAGAGATTTCTTAAAAATGATTGAAATGTATTTGTATTTGTCCAAATCAGTGAAACAAATGTAATTTATTAGTAAACCTTATTAGATAAAAATATTTTTAGATTACGAATAAATAACAATTGTGTTTATTATTATTTCATAAGGTAATAGAACATAGACATCTAAATAATTTAAAAAATGTGTATTTAGTTTTATTTTTCACTTTTTAATTATAACTTTTAATGGTGTCTATTAATAAAAATGTAATAAATATATGTTCATGATAATTATAGTTTAGAATGTCTATTAATGAATAGTGTGGTTACATTACAAATCTAATGTGGGCTAAATTATAAATTATGCTGGTTCGTTTATACTCCTCGCATTCCATTAAACAAAGAATGACACAATAATAATTTGTTCACATTGTTTCGTTAATTTCCGTTCCATTTCACCTGTTACCAGTGTTAGTATAGTCCCCATTTAAACGTTAGTCAAAGATTCCATTTTTTAAATGTTAAATTTTGTTAGTAAAATTATATTTCTTGTCGGTACGTTTTAATGATTTTACCGAATAAATTTTACGGGCTTCCCGATAGCAGTTTCAATTTAAAATCCAATGAGTACATTGATAATGATAAATTTTGTTAGTAAAATTATATTTCTTGTCGGTACGTTTTAATGATTTTACCGAATAAATTTTACGGGCTCCCGATAGCAGTTTCAATTTAAAATCCAATGAGTACATTGATTAAAAATGATCGTTTCAATTAATTTTCTCAATAAAATAGTATCGAGTCTGCCGTATACGTTTTCGTTTGTTGTTGAAATAGCCCCAGAGCCATGTAATTGGTTTTCTTTATGGGTTGCCGTTTATATGGAAATGATTGACGTGGTCAGTATGTATGCGGGTGTAAATGGCGTAGGTATATATTTTATATAGTTCGCATTTACAAGAGATTCGTGTAAACTGGAGTTATGAGTGACCAGATGAATTGCATTTCTGGAATGTTGTAGGAAAACTGAAGACCATTTTCAAACAAATTCTATTTTACAAAACATATTACGTTCTGAATTATATTTAACTAACAACCGCGTTCGATTCGATTCGAATCGATTTCAATATAAAAATCGACTTTCGAACTGACTACGCTATTGGCCTGGTAGGACCTTTACAGATTCACTGGACTACATAAAAATTAGCCCATGTGACTCGGCAACAACATAAAACTTCATAATTATTATATATTCAAAATCGGATGTCTTTTTTTTCGAACTGACTACCCTATTATTGACCAAGCAAGGTCTTAACAGCTTCATCGGACTACTAAGGCGAGCGCTTAAGGCACTCAGCCGATTTCATTTTGACAACTAGCTCAAGGGTGCACGGCACACCTCGGCTTTGGCTGTTGCCTGGTACATGCAATTCGCGACCAATCTGAGCTAGTCTAAGCTGAGCTAACTATTCATACATATATGAGTTGTTGAAACATATATGTGTACCAAGCATACATACATCAACAACTCTTATATATATTTCGTATCGGATAATATTCTAAACTATTTCAGTCTGACTCACACGTACATTTGCTGATGGTTTTAAGTTACCCAAAGATCTGAGTCTATCGCAAGGGCTATCGACGTGGTGTCCGAACACGCTAAAGGGCTGTCCGAATACTGACTACATTTTTTACCAGCTAGCTTATAATAACTGGCATGGTTGTTGTATATCGACAGGACGTATTTTCTTTCCGCCGGAACGTCGGCTTATTTTTGTAAACGGAGCTGACTTTATTTGGTCTAGTGACGATTGTCCTCGGTGGAACAATGCTTCTGGTCGTTCGCGATTAATAAACTAATGGATATAATTGTTATTGCGTAGCGGCCAGTGCGTTCGCGACATTATTTTGACTATGAGCGTTCGACTTCGTGACTCGGATAAGGCTAATTCCAATATTGTTTAATTGTTATTTAACATTGAATGAAAGTTTTGGTTCCGTCTTTGAGTTTTGTATAACTATTATTGCTACATATTAAAATTATATTACTCATGTTTCAAATGGCATTGCTACCGTTAGGAAATAATTCTACGCAATTTTATGGAATAGATTATACTTATCGGAACGACATTTTAGATTTGAATAAAAACACTATTTGTTTTCCATTTTTATGGATTATTTCTAGTTGTGTATACCTATCTATATAAAAAATATAAGTGAATATATTGATGAGTTTCATAAACTTCAATGCTGCTCATTATGATATTTGGCTTCACTGTAATTCGCCACTACGAGTAGGTGCCGCCAGTCGATACAATAATTTGATTAAGTTTTATAATGTTGTTTTCATTAAAATTCACAGTGCCTTAATATTAATTTTGTGTATACTGTTAAATTAATGTTAAACGATCCGGCATAACGTATAAGATAATACGACGAGTGTACCCGTTAATTTTGTAGCCCGAAGTGAAATAAATGTAAAGTTATTGAACATTGTTTTAATACATTGACCGGTGCGCCGGCCATAACTATTAAAATGAGCGATGCGTTGACCTGAAATACGGACTGTCTCTCAGTAAACCTCCGGCTGCACTGTACTTCGTGTAATTACTTGACAATAACTATAATAAATAATCTATGAATAAATTGCATAATGAAAAGATTGTTACGAACGTATTGGTTTTACAAAATAAACAGTGGAAGCTTACGCAATTCTAATTACAGTCCTTTACTAATTACTTCATCCGTCAATCTGTAAATATGGAAATCTATATTATACACTAACACTAACAACACCAGGGGAGTCAAAAGTGCGTTGCCAGCCTGTGTTTGGGGGAAGAGAGGGAGGGGGGAGGTAGGGGAGAGGGGAGGGAGAAGGGGAGGTGGGTTATCCGGCGCTCTCACTGACCGAACGAAACGCAACAGTGCAAGCACTGTTACTTCACGTCGGTTTTCTTTGAGAGGGTGGTACTACCCCGGGCGAGCCGACCCATTCATGCTGAAACCAGTAATAACTTCAGCGTGGCTCTACCACCTATAAAGTATGGCTACATACAGCCTGTATATATGGCTATATATTGTATATATATATATATATATATATGACATCCGCCGGCCGTAGTGAGGGCCTGCTGCGGGCGATGGACACGGGCATGTTTGTCGCCCTGGCAACTCTAACACAGGCCCATGTGGTTAAGGTGCATTAGTGTTCAGTGCGCCTTCCATCATTTTGTCAGACAGGGTCAAGGTCATCCCTCTTCAGACTACGAGTCGGGTCCCTGAGGGGTCAATACCTGTCGGGTCGGGTAGAAGCACGAGGCCGTTTCTGCCCACCCGGCTACATGATGCAAGAAGAACACCGAGGGGGTTTAGTCAGTAAAAATCTGGCATTCTCACCTAGGCTGGCCGGCTAGGTGCAGATCTTCAAGAGGATTCCTCTGCGAGATTTTTTTTTTTATACTAGTATGGCAAAATTACTGCACTGTGCCTGATGATAAGCACAGTACAATGGTCATCCCTCTTCAGACTACGAGTCGGGCCCCTGGGGGTTCAATACCTGCCGGGTCGGGTAGAAGCACTGCAGAGGCCGTTTCTGCCCACCCGGCTAAATGGTGCAAGAAAAACAGCGAGAGGGTTTAGTTAGTAGAAATCTGGTATTCTCACCTATGTGCAGATATCCAAAAGGATTCCCTTGCAAGAAAAAAAAATGAATGGCTACAAGATGTGGCTACATAATACATACAGTAAAAAAAATCATTACCTATTTCCGCACTGTATTCATATACTGGAAATAGGTATTATCTTATACTATTTTAATTAAACCAAATAAATTGAAAAAGAAACTGCTTATTCAAGATAAATTACCAAGTAAATTAATTAAAAGCACTGTATAATCATATACCTCGAAAACTTACGGTTTTTCAATCGGAATGTATTGGCCTTGTCTAAATACAGATTAGCGAAAACTCTTTTGCGATGAGTTGATACGATTATTTTACTTCCAAGCGTCCATTCCACGTGACGTAAAGCCTGAATTCGCTTAAAGGGTATAACCGAATTAAATTCGAAATCGCATTATTATCTCAGTCGGTTTGTAAACGTTGCCTTGGTAATAAATTATCGTGTCGGAACACAAAAGATGCCAATGTGAAGTCGACACGGCGACGTTTGATAACGATCACACAAGGGGAACCCGGGCCGAAAGCGCAACACTGAGGCAACGGGTGCAACACTCGTAGGCGTTTACTCTGATTTTACCTTTTCTATTCTGCTTATGAAAATAGACTACTATACTAAGTTATATTTTTGAAAATTGTATAGATTAAACAGCCTCCAGTGTAATCCAATTTTTCTATGCTTTTTATGTATAAAAAGTGTTTGGAAATTTAGTATACCTAAAATATATTTTTTAGTTTAGTTTTAGGTAACAAATTTTTGAGTAGATTATTACTATCACTGTCGAGTAGGTAACGATATTATAAATTGTTTATTACGCTTTCAATGTTCCAACAAAATGGTGGCCCTCTTGTGATAACTTTCCAGAGAGTTTAGGTGGCAAATCAGAATCCATGCTCCGTGGTATTATACTTCCCATCAACTTATAGCCAATAACCACAATAGCCAAAGTATATCACGTAAAACACGACTAATTTTATAAAATATAGAGTTATTTAATACAAGATTATGAATCCCTACATATTATAAAACAAAGTCCTCTGCTACGTCTGTTTGTCTGTTCGCGATAAACTAGAAAACTACTGAAAGGATTTTCATGCGGTTTTCAGTAGATAAAGTGATTCATGGGAATGGTTTAGATATATAATTTACCAAGGTTTTTTTACTGTCAGGGCGGGACGATGCCCACCGGGCCCGCTAGTAAATTATAAAATCCACTACATGCCTTTCCAAGATTCTGCCAAAATCTCATACTTCTTTTACATATTACTCATTTATTAATGACTTATTCGCGCAGATATTTCCACAAGTACAGTATTAATCCTTATCATTCATATATATTAATACGTGAAGCCTAAACTTTGTATCCCTTTTTAACGGAATTGGGCGAACGGATGAACGTGTAATTTGGCATAGGTAAAGTTTATATGGAGTAGAAGTGCAGAAAGCTATTTATTTTATATAAAATGCATTAGAAGTACATTAAATTAATTAAAATATGCATTACTCACACTACTGCTTCAATTTTACACAACATGTAAATAAAAAAGACATTTTGACATCCGTCAATAAAGGACTTCAAAAAAGGTTGTGAAGGAGGTTGCTATGCTCGACTGTATGTATTATTTTACTCTTACGTTCCAATTACCCTTTTTCATTCTACAATGATATTAACCCTAATAAAGTTCAAACTTAAAAAAATCAATGAACTATGGTCGAATGTCGACCACTGGGCGCCCACTAGTTCAATTAAATACATTAGTTATATTGGGTGTTTAAGGTAGATCAGAATTTTCTTTTATTGCATATTTATATGGCTATTATGGGAGATATGAGAGAGTTCAAATTACGCACAATCAAAAAGATTGTATGACGAAACTTACGAAGCTCTTTTGACTATAATGAACTGTAAATGTCAAAGTGCCAAAAATGGATCGCATAGTACATGCAAGCGCTTAGACACGTGATGCCGTATTCATAAGTAAATTACACCCGTACGATACCGTGGTTTAACGCTAGTATCTATCTATATATGTCCTTCATTATTTACAAATGTTAAAATATACCTGGTTAGAATGATATTAAAAGACATTAAATTTACGAACAAGTTATATCTTTAGTATAATATGAAAAAAGATTGTGAACGAGTGATTGTAAAAAAAATGCGAAACACCGGTCGCTGTACGGTCTAGTCTGCAATATGGAGCTCCAGAGGACGTAGTCTTGTCTCCGGTATTCGTCGTTTTGCATCCAATTAATTTTAAATAACTGCTACCTTTATACTTGCTTTTTTAAACCAGACAACCTGTATTTTTACTTTCTAGCCACCACTCATTCGTCCAGTTGTTCTTAGTCCCTTTGTTCACTTTATAGATATCATTTTAAAATATAGGTAGTATGACCAATTGCATTTTTATATTTTTACACATAAAATGTTTATCTGTGATAAATATGGTGGACATTTCAATAAATTTTCACCTAAATATTATAAAAAGTTATTAATATTCATATATTCAGTTCATTACGACTCTAAACAGTAATAACTTGCTGTAGACTTTCAAATTAGCATGTCTTAAAAGTGAATTGATTTCTTAGAGGTCGTTCATTGTGTTCTCTAAGGGGGACATTTGTCTACTATTATATCGGGCCGGTTTTTTCATATACCTGCCTACATGGCGCTTAGCTATTCATATTCAAATTGGTGTTTCATGTTGGGTAATTTTTAACATTTATTTACAATTGTGTAATCCGATAAACGGGATGATGGATTGAATGACACTATATAAATTATGATTTACATTTCCACAGCACTAATCCTTACTAATATTATAAATGGGAAAGTAAGTTTGTCTATTTGTTTGTTGGGCCGTAACGCCGTAACTATTCAACCGATCATCATAAAATTTTGCATATATTTCGTTCACAAAAATAGATATAATAGATACTATTATTCTTGAGAGAGATAAAACCGAAGCGAAGCCGCGATCAAAAGCTAGTATTATATATTGTCCTCTATCCCGTTACGAAGTTACATTGGTGTTCTATATTTAAAATTATTCATTGTAAGCATGGATTCTATAAATGATAATTGTAATCGTACCGTTATTTTGCATACATTTCTCATATTGTTCTCTTCTGTGTTGATACAAGAAAATTGATGTTGGTTTATCTGAAATCAATAATACTCCAAAACCGCATAACTGATCACCATAACAATTGGCATATCTTTTTTTATGGAAAAGGTTTTATATTGTACATTTTACGATAACCGGTTATTACGCATCGCTGCAATACAAGTATAGCAACTACTCTTTACGGTTCAACCGATTCTCATGAAAATTGGTATGTAACACGAAGAATATTTTAACAATAATAATTATGCTGTAACTCATCTATTTATTACAACATATGTATATTACATACACATGTACTATATAACTATAAAAAGAAATCTGTATAATGAAAATACAGTTCCTTTCACAACAAAACTACTGCACGTATAGTCCTATGGCTATAACCATTCGATTCGGATTTTTTGGTAGATTTCTTTTATACAATTGGTGGAAAATAAACATACGTGATGGTAGTGATCACCGCCGCCCATGGACACCTGCGACACGAGGAGAATCACAGATGCGTTACCAGCCCTTGAGAAAAAAGTAGGCTTGTTATTCTACATTAGATTGATTCTAGGTTACTTATTTTTTGGACTGGGATGACCATTTGCCATTTTTTTTAAACCTACCGGATCGAACGGGCTTCCGCTAGTCTTCTATACATATAATATGAATGTAAATCCAACGTGTCTGTACATTTTCGATTTTCTTGAAAAAAAATGTTACATGTGTCTAGGAATAAGTAATATAATTCATTCATTTTTAGAAATGTCTGTCTGTCTGTCTATTTGTCTGTCTGTTTGTATGAACACGCATCACTGCTAAAGTACTGGGTACACAATAGAACTTCATAGAAGGAAATGATAAAACATATCCTCGGGAGTAACTTATTTTCATTAAAATCGGTCCACTCTATCAAAAGTGGGTGGGTCTATTTTGGGGTGTAAGGGGTGTCAAATAACATCTAAGACTTGAGACACCCAAGCCAACCTCACCTGCACGTGGTGCACCCTGCTGAATAACGAACGAGGCAATGGCGAAAGCGGGGTGGTAGGGTTTTACAGCCTGACTGGGTCGCAACCACCATGTATATGGCGAAAAAGCCCGTCATAGTGATTCGCTTTTGCGAGTCGCGTTTCGGGATCAGCCTGTGCATATCCAGCTTTTCGCAGGCCGGCATGACAGCGGCGACCGGCGATGGATAGTATATCACTCGGTGGTCGCCGTTGTTTTTGGATTGTACTGTGCTTACCATCAGGCGCAGTGCAGTCATTTTGCCGTGCTACTATAAAAAAAAAAGTTATTGTAATTTTAAAGATGCCGCGACTTAAGTATGAGAGAAGAGTAGATAAGCGAATGTACTAAATACGCTCAGATAACTTTTATTAGTCATTGTTTTGTACGTCAGGTTCCACGTAGACGAATTCTCGGGCACGGCTAGTTTTTTATAAATGTAAAAATTATTTAAATAAATAACGAAAAAGTTATTGTATTTTTTGATGGATTACGAGATATTTTTGTATGACTATCTTAAAGGACAAATCGTTTTAGCTGTCTCAATGATTTTACAATTAAAAAGCTGTAAATACATCATAAGCGCTTCGTCAGCGCCTTGTTAAAACTTGGCGAGTTAGCTTACTTTTGAGGGCTGCCCATCAATCCGCCCGTATCTAAGCAACATATAACTATTTCTTTTTCACCACCGATATTGAGAATATGCCATCTTACTTCCACATTTTATCTAAGACAGTGTGGCGTTACAATATTACCTTACGTATGTGTGCGTTAACGTGCCATTTGTTTTGTTAAAATATCATGTAGGTAGCGTATCTACAGCTTTTTAGTTACAATATCAGTGAGCTATCTATAATTTTAGTACAAACGAAGAGTGTGAATCAAATTCTATAGATGGCCATAGTGCCCGCTACGCAATGTGCTCTCCAGCCTGTGTGGACCAGACACTTTATTCATTAGTGCTGTGTTCCTCCCACCCATGCCGGTTATTTTCGTTTATTTATGGCCGACGAGTTGAGGTGAGACCCCAATTTTGCATGCGCCTTTGGGCTGATAATTATACACCTGAAAATGGACGCCATTTTATATTCAATAGGAACGCCGTGTGTATAATTTTTCTGCGTGATTTTTTTCTTTATTTTTATAAAAATAGCAATTATTGGGATTTTTTATATTATTACAGAATCACTTATTTTGTATTTATTATACATATTCAATCATTCATATGACTAGGCGTTATATTTCGGGATCGACCGGTAAATAATTTAACTACGTCAGAATGTTTATACTAGAGAACCTCTTTAAATCGGACCTCTATAAGTCGAAAACCTCCAGAAGTTAAAAGGTTATGTTCCCTTTCCGTCAATTCCTAAAATCTCCATTCCTAGAAATTACAATCTTCAATCATTCAAAATAATTGGTGTGTTGTCCCTACAAGCTATTTCGGTACATATTTTCTCTCCATAATTTGGAAAAATAAATTGGACCTCTGAATCTCTGTATCTCGTAAATACAGCCAACTAACCCGATCATTTGAAACTAATTACTTACCGTATTACCTACTAATTTACCTACTTTAAGAAATTGCCAAAAATGTTATATAAAAATTATTAAGGATTTATCTTAACAAGTGGAATACAATTTACAAATAGCCTCTACAATTAGAATAAAATTTAAACATTTTAAATCCTTCATAAATCGAAAACTTTATAACTGGGATTTTTGGGTATCTCCCTTGAAGTTCACCTTACAGAGGTTCAGATGTATTATAGTGTGAAGGACCGAGATCGCAGACTTATCATCCATCCGCGTTATTCACTGAACATCCATTGTATTTATTATATTATAGCCGTGTTCACGGCTTCGCACCCGTTTGTTATAGATATTTTTGTTTGTTATAACACAAGTTGTAACGAAACGGATATCGCCAAAATCGTGACTCTGTTTAAATAGCTACGCATAACAAATTTCATACGAACCCGATCATTTGAAACTAATTACTTACCGCTATAGCTCAAATAAAAATTATTTAGCTGCTTTAAGAATTTGCCAAAAAAAATATGACTACTAAAATTACTAAGGAATTATCTTAGCTTCTACAAGTAGAATAAAATTTACAAATTTTTGTATAATCAGGATGGGGCAACGTCTGCCGAGCCCGCTAGTTATTCATAAAATACCTATATAATATCTGCGGAAAGTAATTTTAAAATATCTTTATATGGAACAGCAGTTTGTTCATAGTTAACTAGTATATTTTTTATCTACCCGCGTTTTTGTCTGCGTTATTTATTATATATTATATTTTATTATTATAATATAATATAGTATATTATGTAAATAGGATAAACTATATAAAAAATCAAAGCCTAAATATACTTCGCTTATCATTATTTATTTGTAAACAATGTTGTCCGTTTACTTCTTTTCTCCTGTGTATGCGCGTCCACACCGCTTGCTCCATTTCCACACATCGCTGAACGCATAGTAATTATGTACTATCAAATTAGATATGATCTAAGACTATCCAGTAGCTTTAAGTGATGCGTGCACGACATACCGCTATCATTTTTCTTATGTTGATTAACATAAATAAGGTTTCTGCTATTTTTGTTTATATTCTTAAATGTTAATTTATATGCCCACAGCATAAGGTAGAAATAATAAAATATATACCTTGCATTATACCACAGTAATGAATTCGCAGGTGTCAACAATTCTCTGTAGAAATACTTTCGGTATAATGCAAGGTATATATTTAATTATTTCTACCTTATGCTGTGGGCATAAATTAACATATATGTGGTAAACACCAAAGGTAGCTATTAAAATAAACAATGCAATAAAGTCACTTCACTGTTAGCCACAAAGACAATGGTAAATAATTTCAAATAAATCTAAACAGACGGCATATGTCAAATAACCTTTATTGAATACGTTTATATATTAAAGAATCTGAGACATGAAAGGTCGAGGGATGTGGTGGCAAAAAGCTCTCTCGTGTCCGCGATGTGAAGATAACATTAAACTGAGCATTTGTTATCCTTATCTGGTGGCGGAGCGTGGCTAATGTGCTGGAGGCTGATACACCGATCGATTTATGTCGCCCTGGCACCCAAGACAAATTGATAATTAATTTACGAACGATGCCTTTGATCGAGCCGAATTATTTTTGCGAGGTCGACGAGTCCTCTCGCGACAAATGATTGCTCGCTTTTTAAATAGTTCAGTAGCTAATTAACGCATTGATGGTATCTGTTTTTAACTTGATATAAGTCAAATAAATTGATTGTTAAAACCTTATAACTCATTGAAAATATTATAATGTTCAGCCAGACAAACATTTAACATAAAAAGATACAACTTTTGTTTTATTTAAAACTAGCTGTACCCGCAGCTCTGTACGCGTTTCTTAAGTTTGTATTAATGAAATATAAAATTGTGAGACCATCTACAATTATAGAAATGCTCTTTAATAATAATTGTAAGTACGACGCGCACGTCCCCTACAGTAAAATGTTATGTATACATTAGACATATAAATATCAGCAACATATTTGGAACCTTAAGCCCCCATATCTCCTCAGTGCTCAGTTACACTGTAACTGGAACTAATGAAAAAATAACTTAAAGATATATAATGCTATAGTATTATCAATAAGTAATACGTTTATGGTTTAATATCTTATTAGAAAGACCCTTTCTATCTTTAAAATTACTATTAATAATTATATTGTTGAATTGTAAACAATGAATGAGCTGACGTCGTGAAATTTTGCATAAATATAAATCAAGATATAAAATGTTATATATATCTAAGCAGTTTTTAATATTTGTCAATTTAAATAAAATAAAATGGCTGCCAAAATGTCTTACACAAATGTTTACAGTGAACAACATATTTTTACTAAATTTCATGCGGACGAAGTCGCGGGTTACAGCTAATCTAAAATAGAATAACCTAAATTACTTTTTATACGGTCAGCTATCTGCCAGTGAAAGTCCCGTGAAAATAGGTGCATTCGTTTTGGAGATAGCATTGCGGGCAAAGCCACGGTTAACAGCGAATCTAAATTATAATAGACTAAATTACTTTTTATAATGTCCGCTATTTGCCGGCGAAAGTCCTGTATACATCGGTCACCCCGTTTTGGAGATAGCAGTGCGGGTGAAGCCACGGTTAATAGTTAGTCTAATTTAAAAGTATTTGAAACTCACTTAAAATTAATACGGATTTTAGATATGACGAATATCTATACAAATTTATTTATTGTCATCATAAGAAGTAGAAACTTTATTTTTGTGTTTTGTTTGAATTAACAATATAGAAAGAATTAATCTGCGTAGTCGTGCTCGTTGAATCGCCGTGAGGACCTCTACTTTTGAGGGCTGCCCATCAATCCGCCCGTATCTAAGCAACATATAACTATTTCTTTTTCACCACCGATATTGAGAATATGCCATCTTACTTCCACATTTTATCTAAGACAGTGTGGCGTTACAATATTACCTTACGTATGTGTGCGTTAACGTGCCATTTGTTTTGTTAAAATATCATGTAGGTAGCGTATCTACAGCTTTTTAGTTACAATATCAGTGAGCTATCTATAATTTTAGTACAAACGAAGAGTGTGAATCAAATTCTATAGATGGCCATAGTGCCCGCTACGCAATGTGCTCTCCAGCCTGTGTGGACCAGACACTTTATTCATTAGTGCTGTGTTCCTCCCACCCATGCCGGTTATTTTCGTTTATTTATGGCCGACGAGTTGAGGTGAGACCCCAATTTTGCATGCGCCTTTGGGCTGATAATTATACACCTGAAAATGGACGCCATTTTATATTCAATAGGAACGCCGTGTGTATAATTTTTCTGCGTGATTTTTTTCTTTATTTTTATAAAAATAGCAATTATTGGGATTTTTTATATTATTACAGAATCACTTATTTTGTATTTATTATACATATTCAATCATTCATATGACTAGGCGTTATATATCGGGATCGACCGGTAAATAATTTAACTACGTCAGAATGTTTATACTAGAGAACCTCTTTAAATTGGACCTCTATAAGTCGAAAACCTCCAGAAGTTAAAAGGTTATGTTCCCTTCCCGTCAATTCCTAAAATCTCCATTCCTAGAAATTACAATCTTCAATCATTCAAAATAATTGGTGAGTTGTCCCTACAAGCTATTTCGGTACATATTTTCTCTCCATAATTTGGAAAAATAAATTGGACCTCTGAATCTCTGTATCTCGTAAATACAGCCAACTAACCCGATCATTTGAAACTAATTACTTACCGTATTACCTACTAATTTACCTACTTTAAGAAATTGCCAAAAATGTTATATAAAAATTATTAAGGATTTATCTTAACAAGTGGAATACAATTTACAAATAGCCTCTACAATTAGAATAAAATTTAAACATTTTAAATCCTTCATAAATCGAAAACTTTATAACTGGGATTTTTGGGTATCTCCCTTGAAGTTCACCTTACAGAGGTTCAGATGTATTATAGTGTGAAGGACCGAGATCGCAGACTTATCATCCATCCGCGTTATTCACTGAACATCCATTGTATTTATTATATTATAGCCGTGTTCACGGCTTCGCACCCGTTTGTTATAGATATTTTTGTTTGTTATAACACAAGTTGTAACGAAACGGATATCGCCAAAATCGTGACTCTGTTTAAATAGCTACGCATAACAAATTTCATACGCATAGTTTTTTTTTTCTCGAACTGACTATGCTATTGACCTGGTAGGGTCTTCACAGCTTCAATTCATACGCATCGGTTGAACGGTTGCAGTACCATCTAGTGGCGAGTTATAGTGAAATGATTAGCATAAAAACCTTCTGCATAAAAAAGCACGTTAGTCAACTGTAATCATAATGATAGGTAAAATGGTGTTCTAGTTTATCGATCTCAGATATAACTATATACCAACATTCATTTTATTCATAAAATACATATATAATGTCTGCGGAATGTAATTTTAAAATATATTTTTGTCAGCAGTTGGTTCATAGTTAACTAGTAATGTCTATTTTTATTATCTACCCGCGATTTTGTCTGCGTTCTTTATTATCTCAATAATATATATTATGTAAATAGGATAAAAAATCAAAGCCTAAATATAATTTGCTTATCATTATTTATTTGTAAACAATTCCGTTTACTTCTCCTGTGTATGCGTGTCCACACCGCTTGTTCTATTTCCACACATCGCTGAACGCGTAGTAATTATGTGCTATCAAATTAGGTATGATCTAACACTATCCAGTAACTTTTAAATGATGCGTGCACAAAAACACACCAATATCACTTTTCTTATGTTGATTAATATATATAAGGATTCTGCTATTTTATTTATATTCTTAAACGTTAATTTATATGCCCACAGTATAAGTCTAAAGGTAGAAATAATAAAATATATGAACATTGCATTATACTGAAAGTATTTCTACAGAGAATTGTTGACACCTGCGAATTCATTACTGTAAAAGTATGTCAGCACAGCGTACCTACCTAATTTATTATAATATATTAATGTAAGACGAATTTAATATATAATTAACATATATGTGGTAAACACCAAAGGTAGCTATTAAAATAAACAATGCAATAAAGTCACGTCACTGTTAGCCACAAAGACAATGGTAAATAATTTCAAATAAATCTAAACAGACGGCATATGTCAAATAACCTTTATTGAATACGTTTATATATTAAAGAATCTGAGACATGAAAGGTCGAGGGATGTGGTGGCAAAAAGCTCTCTCGTGTCCGCGATGTGAAGATAACATTAAACTGAGCATTTGTTATCCTTATCTGGTGGCGGAGCGTGGCTAATGTGCTGGAGGCTGATACACCGATCGATTTATGTCGCCCTGGCACCCAAGACAAATTGATAATTAATTTACGAACGATGCCTTTGATCGAGCCGAATTATTTTTGCGAGGTCGACGAGTCCTCTCGCGACAAATGATTGCTCGCTTTTTAAATAGTTCAGTAGCTAATTAACGCATTGAGGGTATTTGTTTTTAACTTGATATAAGTAAAATAAATCGATTGTTAAAACCTTATAACACATTGAAAATATTATAATGTTCAGCCAGACAAACATTTAACATAAAAAGATACAACTTTTGTTTTATTTAAAACTAGCTGTACCCGCAGCTCTGTACGCGTTTCTTAAGTTTGTATTAATGAAATATAAAATTGTGAGACCATCTACAATTATAGAAATGCTCTTTAATAATAATTGTAAGTACGACGCGCACGTCCCCTACAGTAAAATGTTATGTATACATTAGACATATAAATATCAGCAACATATTTGGAACCTTAAGCCCCCATATCTCCTCAGTGCTCAGTTACACTGTATAAGGAATTAATGAAAAAATGACAAAGATATATAATGCTATAATATTATCAATAAGAATACGTTTATGGTTTAACATCTTATTAGAAAGACCCTTTCTAAATTTAAAATTACTATTAATAATTATAATGTTGAATTGTAAACAATGAATGAGCTGACGTCTTGAAATTTTGCATAAATATAAATCAAGATATAAAATGTTATATATATCTAAGCAGTTTTTAATATTTGACAATTTAAATAAAATAAAATGGCTGCCAAAATGTCTTACACACATGTTTACAGTGAATAACATATTTTTGCTAAATTTCATGCGGACGTAGTCGCGGGTTACAGCTAATCTAAAATAGAATAACCTAAATTACTTTTTATACGGTCAGCTATCTGCCAGTGAAAGTCCCGTGAAAATAGGTGCATTCGTTTTGGAGATAGCATTGCGGGCAAAGCCACGGTTAACAGCGAATCTAAATTATAATAGACTAAATTACTTTTTATAATGTCAGCTATTTGCCGGCGAAAGTCCTGTATACATCGGTCACCCCGTTTTGGAGATAGCAGTGCGGGTGAAGACACGGTTAATAGCTAGTCTAATTTAAAGTCACCTAAGTAACCCGCTGTATTTTTTTCTATCTGCAAGTAAAATTCCCGTCAAAATTGGTCCAGCCGTTTCGGAGATTACCCGGAACAAAGAGACAGACCGACAAAAATTTTAAAAATTGCATTTTTGTTAATAGTAGCTTGTATACTTTCGTACCCAAGTAGTAAAAAAAATGTATTTTGATATTACATACAGACACTTCATAGATGACTTAAGCAACTATATTATACTTCAATAATCTAACTTTAATAAAGCTGATACTTTAAAAGTATTTGAAACTCACTTAAAATTAATATGGATTTTAGATATGACGAATATCTATACAAATTTATTTATTGTCATCATAAGAAGTAGAAACTTTATTTTTGTGTTTTGTTTGAATTAACAATATAGAAAGAATTAATCTGCGTAGTCGTGCTCGTTGAATCGCCGTGAGGACCTCACGACCGTAATGGCGTCTGACTGATACTTGGTTGTGACTGCGCATTGTTCCAAGATAAGCAGCATAAATAATCGGGTCTTGCGTCTGATGGACTGCCCTATGGAATGTTTGTGTTACGAGAATTGCTTTGTGGCTTCACAAAATTCAGTTGTTGTTTTATAATTTGTACCATTTGTCTACGAA
The DNA here is from genome assembly GCA_015888305.1 of Antheraea pernyi. NCBI lineage: Eukaryota > Metazoa > Arthropoda > Insecta > Lepidoptera > Saturniidae > Antheraea > Antheraea pernyi. Next base: position 46,085 of record MU160108.1, on the reverse strand, counting down.
TTTATTTTTGTTTTTACAAAAAAAAGTAAATTTTAGTGGCTATAAATCTAAAAAAAGAATTAGGCATCCACTCGTAACCACGCACAAAACTATGGATTCCACTTGTGACGCGTTGTTAATCAGTACTTATTGTTAAAATAAACGTTAAAGCATATTGTCTTTTCAAAATAATGTGACTTACTATGTGTTCTAAACATTCATTGATTGCCGATTCGCTACATCTATTACCTAATCTTGCCAACTAGCACGCTCTCTATGCTCGTAGGGCTTTTTAGGGATTTTTTACAATACTAACACAAAATAGGTAAGACGAGTTGTTGCGTTTTTGGTCGATTTCGTAAAACATGGCAGAGTGTAGCATTACATTTAGCTTCTGTATATAATTATTACATAGCAAGATACAAATTTTCCAATTAACCAAACATTCTTAACAAAACTATATAATTATTTATTTAGAAAACAATAAAGAAACGTTTGTTTAGCCGAGAAATCTTAGTTCTGTCTTCAATAAACCTTTGATTAGCTCGAATCGAATTTCTACGTGTAAACCTATATTTTATTGTGTACCTACTTCAAAAACATATTTTGCTTGCGGTAACAAATTAGTGCACGTGTATATCGATATTATAAAGTTTAAAATTGCATAAAGTTCTGTGTTGAGATTTACAACACATCTCGTGACAAAAAATATTTTGTCGTCGGATATTTTAAAAAATAACCGCAGCCATCAGTTTAGATTTGGGGACCATAACAATCTAAAATGTTGAATCTTTTGTGTAATACGAAACCAACCGCACACGCCACTCTCACTGAACAGCAAGCGGTCAAGCGCCAGGAATGTCTAAATGATATTTAAGCTACATCATTCGTCTCTAAAACGACATTAAAAATAATATTATCTTATCACCTACTTACGAAGCGGTAGTCGTTTCACACTGATTATTATAATATTTTGAAATAAAAAGACATGTGTCATATAAATATGCGTGTCAAGGCACGTAGGTCGCTTCGCCCCGTGTCGTCTCACAAACACCGCTCTAATCCTCTAAAACAATGCTAATGGACCTACGTAAAGTCCACCGCGCTGAGTCCTGTCAACGCATTAAACATTCGACCGATCGTCTTAACGCTTCGCTCGCCACCAATAAAGTTGACACTAAATTAGAGCTTTTATTCCTTTTCTACCTTGAGGCACAAAATTGTAAATAAATATTTTATTATGCTTGTTCAGTGAACGCATTTTAGTGTGAGCGATGAACACGGGTTCACGTCAAAACATCTTTATCGGGTTATTTGTCTTATAAAATATTATCAAGAGGCTCCTCGGGACCGTCAGCAAAAGAGGACGTATGGTGTGATACGTACGCGATTGTTTACTTAACGCCCACGTGATGTGATCTCGTGAATCTCCTCGCTTTTAGACCGGGGATAAACAATGCAAGCGGCGATTGCACGTCAATAGTATAACAGAGATGGTTTATTTTTCTTTGAAGATGAAATCTTGACGAGAATATGTTGTTAGGTGTGAACCGTAGCGGCAGACCATACTGAATCGGGTCGGTGATTAGTACGCGAGCTACGCAACGATCCGTATAGAATTCGAGGTGACAAGCGGAATTATCAGGTTCTGATGTACTGATTAATATTCTTTTTTACGTTTTATAATAGGAAATACGTGAAATACGAATGAATAGGAACGATAAGGAGAATCTAGACTCTATTCTATCTGTTTATTACAACACCTAAATAAACACTATGAAATATAATCAGATGCTGAAAATCGTTATCTTCCTAATTTATTTTTTAAACAAGGTATGTGAAAGTGGTACCTAGAGAATAGTAAACGGTTGTTAACCGTCCTCTTTTCCCACGCCTTATCTTGCTTTTCGTATGTGTTATGGTATTCTGAATAGTTTTATATAATATCTTAGTTCTGTGTTTCTGAAATGCCCGCGTCAATACTGTATTCAAACTTATGTTTTATTGGTCGCGTCTCATAAAGAATACTTTGTACAAATATGTAATTACCATTACTTCCATTCTATTTATCATATTTTATTGCATACAACTGCCAATTGCCGATAGGTGGTAGAGCCACGCTGAACCTATTACTGGTTTCAGCATGAATGGGTCGGCTCTCCCGGGTTAGTACAACCCTCTCACAGAAAACCGAAGTGAAGTAACAGTACTTGCATGGTTGCGTTACGTTCAGTCAGTGAGAAAGCCGGCGGCCCAACTCCCGACCCACTCCTCTCTTCCCCTTCTCCCAAACACAGGTTGGCAACGCACTTGGAACTCCTCTGGTGTTGCAAGTGTCTATGGACGGTGGTGATCACTTAACATCAGGTGACCCACATGTTCGTTTGCCTCCTATGACATTCCATCATTAAGTTCAGCTTTTCAAACTAGAGGGCTTATAACCCTAAAATAGTATGTTAATGTCAATGTTTATGATCACATTATAGGCAAAATAATGTCAGTATTTTATTGAGCAAAACTAAACCAGTTTTATCGGACAGAGCGGATATCGCCTCCTGTAATCATGTGCTTGTCGCGTTTTCATCACTTGCCTGCAAGAAGTGATGTAATTATTGATGCAAATCAACAGTTATCGCTTCAACGAGGGTTGACTTGATCTTTTGAGTTAACAAGTTATGCCGCTAGACCATTTATAACTTTCAACGATTTAAAAGAAGGGAATATGAAAGTTGGTGTACCTGAGTGTTGTCTATTTTACTGTATCTCGCCACTAGGTGATATGTAGCGTATCAACTCCTGTATCAAACGATCGTTATCAAAACTGATATTAATATTTACAAAACATACATTTTGGTATAAAAAAAAATTTTTTTTTAAATATTTATTGCCAAACAACTTATCCTAGGCTTACATATATTTATAATATAACAATGTTTCTTTCTACTTATGTACTAGATTATACATTGATCTCCACACTAGGCTCGAGACCTGTCTTTGTGGATCTCCTGTATCAAACGATTGTTATCAAAATTGATATTAATATTTACAAAACATACATTTTGGTATAAGTCAACTATTTACAACAATAAAAGGGTAATAATAATAAATAAAAAAGGTGATGATCTGTAGACTATAAAAATCATAATAACAAATTTACTTGGTAATTTATTTTGATATAGTCGATTTTTAAATGAAATATATATCGTCAAAACTGAACACTCAATCGTTCGTTTTATGACGAATATAAATTAATGTTGAGGTTTTGACAACCTAACAACTAATTTGAAAACTTTTGTGTTATGGATCCTTTGAATACGTAACAGGAAGATTCCATGCAAATTGTATAGTGAGAAAGAGAACTCGTTACCCGAAATCGTTATAAGACGTCGGAAGCGTGGATTCCATCGCTCATTTGGATGACTTGCATCTAGTGAGCATTCTCTCGTTGACTCCGCCACTGACCCCGCGACAGCTAACATAACCGATTACAATAATATAAATAATGGAGTCACATCCGTCCCGCGGGTATAAGACCCCGAAACATATAATACTATAATAGAAATCAGACTTAACAGATCGGTCTCCAGGGTGACTCTGTAGTGACTATTCACTTAATATTACTGAGCCAAATGTATTCTGAATGATGTTCTTTACCGTTATTTAAATATTTATACGAATCATAAGTTGTTATTCTCTTTGAATATCCAGAAACCTTCTGTACTATATAACTTACCAGAAGCCTTTTGAACTATTCGAGTAATAAAGAAAAAAAGCTTGTAAACGTACTTCACGTTCGCAAATAAGGAATATATCAGTCTTATATATCTTTGTTTAAAAACTTTGATTTAACTAACGTTATGATGCAGACAACGCTATCACGGCCTTCAATTTGTAGTGACAGTATATATATTTAGTGTATTCTTCAATTGTGTATTATTGAATAGACTTGCCTGTATGTGCTCCCATTTAAAATCAGAGCTACAGTATTGCATTGTATTGCGGTATATTGCTGAACGGGGTTGCTAATTTTTGTTTATTTGTTGCTTTATGTTAGCAGTTAAATTGTTTTAATTTGTTTCAACAAGAAAACCATGTTTTCTTAATAATTACATTAATTTTGAAAGTAAAAATTAGGTATATACTTTTCTTAAGAAATAATTGCAATTGAAACTTTAAATGAAACGAAATTAATACTATAAGTAACGCACTAGGTCTTAAATATAAATGACGAAACACTTGATATATCTTTTACCACAAGTTCTTAACTTAACGATGATAGTTTGCGTAGCCAGTATACGATATTATTCTATAGCTATGCAATGGTATCGGATATCAGGTTTTCTTGAGCATAATTTACGCAACTCGGTATCTCCGTGCTCCTATTCGACATTACGGTGGATATCTTTATTCCTCGAGCACTCTTCAAAGAAGTCTATCAACCGCATAATATTGGACTATTTCTTGATGTCTCAATGTGTTTAACCTAGTATTGCGTCAGTTCCTTGCACTACAAAAATACGTATCATCCCAAGACTCACTGTAGAATTAAAAAAAACATCTTTAGAGTTTGCGTCCAAATATGCCACAACTGAGTCATCATGATTCCGACATCCCAAATGCCTAAGTAATATTATAAATGCGATTGTGAATTTGTCTTTTACGCTTTTATGCCTTAACTGCTTAACCTATCATGGCGAAATTTTGTAAACATATTGTCAGGGCTACAGAAAGGACATGCCTTTTATCCAGAAAATATATTTTTCTCGAGGAATAGGTCAATACTACATTAACGAGAATGTAGCTATGAAGAAAAGCTGGTATACGAAGTATTTTTTTTTATGTCATAGGTGGCATACGAACTGGTGGGTCACCTGCTGTTAAGTGATCACTGTCCATGGACACTAATAAAACCAGAGGAGTCGTAAGTGCGTTGCCACCCTGAGGGGGAAAGGTTAGGGGAGGGAGAGGGAGAGGAGAGAGGAGAGGGGAGGGCAGGTGGGCCTCCGGCGCTCTCACTGACCGAACGAAACGCAAGAATGCAAGCACTGTTACTTCACGTCGGTTTTCTATGAGAGGGTGGTACTACTCGGGGCGAGCCGACCCACTCATGTTGAAACCAGTAACAGTCTTAGCGTGGTTCTGCCACCATTAAAGTATAACTGTAATAACTATAACTGTAATAATAATGACGTTATTCATTAATAAATGTAAATTAGATTTATAAAATATTAAATAACTAAAATTGAATACAACGTTCCAAAAAAATTGGTTTCTGTGACTCGTTTCTCGTAAATCTAATTAATTTTTTTGTGGAAACTATTTATCTGAATTAACTGTGGGTTATTTTTTAATTTTTAAATTCTAATTGCGACAATAGTAATAAAGCCATATCTAACATTTTAAAGTAACCTTCTTTAAATTTTATAATTACAGCTCAAATCATAGGAAAAAGCGTAGTAGTAATATGTAGCCTAGAGTATACTATAAAAAGTCCTTTATCCAGAAGTAAAACTTCTTCAAACTCGATTTAATCGTTTCTTGAAATAATCCAGAAAAAACAACAGACACTTAAATATATGTATAGATTTTAATTGCAATTCTTATTTAGATAAAACATGATCCGTACGTAGAAAACTTTTGGGAAGCGGTTAACAGCCGAGGACCTGTTTCTATCAAACACAAAAGTTATTCTATCCTATTATACCTGTGGAGAGACACTTGCTCCACTTGAGTGAATGAGTGTAACGTTTCATTAACAGAGGTCCGTGGCCCAAGTAAACACCGACGATCGGTGTCTTGTTTCAAATGTTTTTTTTTCCACCAAGTGAAAGGCGCGTCTCCTTAAAAGTCGTGTAGACTGTATTCATTAGCATGCCTTTATACGCGAAATATAGCCTTCAATGGAGAAAAGTACTTTAAAGGCAATCACTAAATATATCTTGTTACGTAACGGCCTTAAAATACGTTTTCAAAATATTTTACTTTTGTGTTCGCGGCTTCACACGGTTTTATTATTAGCACTGGTCGTCCGATGATTATAATTCGTTGACTTTTAGCTTTTAATGAGTTTTTTGCCAAAGAGTATACCACTATAATCATTACAGACAAATATAGTTTTTAATTTTGTACTACTACAACATCTATGAGCTTGTAGAAATGCGTTTTGACGCATTAATTTTTAACTTATTGAAATACATATAACATAGTTGATAGTAGGGAAAAAAATATTTCTAAGTAACATTAAACCCCTTTAACACTAAAGCTCGTCAATACATAAACAAAAAAAAGGTCGAGGCAGTCATAAGTATTGCTGACTGAAGTGAAAACTCAAAAACCGAGGTGAAATGCCTCAGTCACGTGAAGCGGACAAAGAAAAAATTTGAGGTTCTGAAATTCGTTCATATTGAGCCTAATTGGACTTCTAGTAAGTGTAAATGTGAATACATAATCTCATATTTCTACCATGTTTATTTCTCAAGTTATGGGCTTCTAAAGAACAGTCATATTTGGAATTTGCTAGCATATGTCATGTCATGACGCGAAATAATAACTTTATCACCGGTCAAGAATATCGCTCAACGCGCCCAAAGAAGTTTTCACTTCAAGAAATAAAGAAAATCGGTAGAAAAACTGGAGGAAGATGTACATAACCTTTTTACCTATACTATTTATATATAGATTTGTTTAAATAATTAAATATTTGGGTAAGTATAATTTGGGGTGTAAGGGGTGTCGAATAACATCATAAGACTTGAGACACCCAAGCCAACCTCACGTGCACGTGATACACCCTGCTGAATAACGAACGAAGCTATGGCGAAAGTGGGATGGTAGGGTTTTACAGCCTGACTGGGTCGCAACCACCATGTATACGGCGAAAAAGCCCGTCATAGTGATTCGCTTCTGCAGGTCGCAATTCGGGATCAGCCTGTGCATATCCAGATTTTTGCAGACCGACATGACAGCGGCGACCAGCGATGGATAGTGTGTCACTCGGGGTCGACATTGCTTTTAGACTGTACTATGCTTACCATCAGGCATGGTGCAGTCATTTTGCCGTGCTACTATAAAAAAAAATAGCTGAGTTATATGAAAATATTTGCCGAACATAGTCGACATGATAAAATATCTATAGGTACTAATTAATTGTCATGAGAATGAACGATACATTTGTTGAAGTGCTGTAACGCCATCTTGTAGCTAGTGGTGAACTAAACATCGTTAAAATTATTCCTGCTAAAGAACTCATAGGAACTTTCAGAAAAAATCTTTCATAGATATAAATTAAATTGTCTTTTATCTTATAAATTTAAAATATACCAAAATTCATTTTTACATGCATGCATAGGTTTATACAATATAATTAAACGAAAAAACGTATGTTTGTCGGTGCTTCTTACACGGTATTGACAACAGTCACATTAAGACAACAAAGGGTGATATTTTCCGTTGACAAACATTAAAGGGCTCTGAGCACACATGGACACAGGTGATGCACCCGCTACATGCATATTTATGATGTGTTCGACAGCTAGCGCGACACTAGGAATTACGGTTGACAAATATTTATACGGTATTTACCTACATTCTACGAATGAATAGTGATTTAAGCTTAGATTGTTCTGTACCGTTCAACAATACCAAACCGAAATCAAAATAATCGGACACGATTTTTTTTCCACATAAATCATCATTTGCAAATCATCGCATACGTATATATGTATACATAAGTCGGCCTGTATAATTATTTAAAAATACAAAACCAAAATGGCTGTCGGTGTTGGCGAATGATTCACGCATTGTGGTTTTTGTAACTATTTCTGAATGGTACGTAATAAACGAAATAGGCTACAGTACCTCCCAATCATTTCTACTGATGCATAAATATACTCTTTTGTCATAAAAATTAGGTGTTATTTCGGTTCGTGAGGTATTATGCCGCCTAATTTATACCTTGCGGTGTCGAAAACGTTGTTTAGTTTTGACTCAACCATATGTATTTGGAGCGCATTATTTTTGCAGGTAGATACTTAGTATTATGGGAAATAACATCGGTTATAAAAATCAAGTATTAAGTGGCCTTATATTAGTTTAAGTGCTTTTTTGTGCTGTTAAATGACCTGAAAAGATCTTTTTGGATGCCTAATGTATATTTAAATTTTAATATTGTGACATTGAAGATCAATAGTGTGCCCAAATTTTGTATAATGATTGTAATAAAATCATGAAAATTTACCCGAATGTTTTCGACGAAGATCTTATTTGTTATTCTACTTATCTTTTTTTTCATATTACAATTAATATTATGGTTCAAATAAAAGATTCCAAGACATACGCCCACACTGAACAATAACGGGATAAAAATATATTTAATGTGGAGTGTATCATTCTTCACATACCTTCTAATGTAAGGTAAACCTTGCGGGTTCGCGTGAACAAAATGAACGGTCGGTATTACAAAAAAAAGCTTTAAACTATCTGTTGTGGTTTCCACAAAAAGATAAAAAAAAATGGGACATCAAAAACCAGTCAGTATTGGTCGGTGCTTTTCGACTCCAGTGGCCTTGTTGAAAAAAACCATGTTTTAAGGAATGTAAAGAGCATTTAATTATCTTAATATATTGTTATAGTCGCAGAGGGAGGCGGTTATAAATTAACGACGATTCCGTTCTAAGCTGAGGTGGCGAATGGAGTATAGCGTGGCGATTAAATTGTCGATAGATTTTTATTATTGTCCTAAATAGCTTGTTTTTCTATTCTGATTCTCTAAAGAAGTTAGTGTTAGTAATGTATATTGTAAAAGCAGTATTAAAGTACTTTGTGAAGACAGTAAACATAGTGTAAGAGATTTTTTCATTATACTGTAGTCGAAGCAATACTCAGTGCCATGATCAATTGTTTTATTCCATTTTACGCGCGTTCCACTGAGGGGCCTTCATTATGCGATCGCAAGTGCTCTGCCGGTTCAGGTAGCTCTGTCTCGTATCACAGACTGACCTTAGATATCTGATACGCTTGTTATATTTTTTGTTAATCAATATAATTGAATGTGAGCTTTTGATGTGGTGTAATTTGATAATTTGCAAAAATATATTTAATAAAAACTTGTCTAATATTTAAATATAATTATGGTTTATTTTCATGTGTGTATGTTTCGTTTCGTTTTTAGTTTACGATAGTAATGTAATGACATAAAGGTATGTATATTGTTGATATCGTGTATGTGCGGGAAAAGGAGAGGTGTTAGGGGCAGGGCATCCCGCTGAGCTTGGGTATTGTGATCGACAGCTTGTTTACTAAAAATATGCATAATGAATTTATAATATCCTATCGGGTGTGGTGTACTGTATCGCATAGCTCTTCATGTCAAAGTAAGGCTCGTTTGGTTGTATCTCGTTTTGTGGTATTGATTCTTTAAATTATTCAATCTTTCTCTATCTACCTATATATGTACTTAAGATGGACGTATATATATCTGAAATCGTTAAACTCTACGACGATTCGACGAATCGCAATGAAAGTTGAGACACCTAAGTATTTTTTCATTGAGATGTTTTTTATTATTCGTATTTTATTACTACTCAACAGTATGTGTTGCCACAGTACATTAATATCTGTATCACCAATTACCATGGAAATTATTTTGTTATAACTGCACGCTTTATTACAACAAGTGTTAGAAGAAAGAGATAATAACAAAGGCGTACGGAGCCGCGGGCACAGCTACAAGTATTATAAATATTCAAGTATATATAATAAATAAGCTAATATAGATGTATATTATACATTCATATTTTAAGCAGGTACGTATACAAAGTATGAAAAGCATCAATGAATTTAAAAGTCATTGTAAGGCATGGAATGTAAGTGTTATGATGGGTGCGAGAAGGTTAATTGCACCACCGATGTGTTCCCACGTTTAAATGCACCAAGTGTTTGGACAAGCATTTAGCATTCGATTGTTTTAGTGCGGACCGAGACGTCTGTTGAGAAGCAAACATTGAGCTTCCTGACCGTATCGTTCCCTCGTGACAGCGATCGTCTACCTCACAAAAAATATTATATACCTACTTACTATGTGTACCTGTGATTAAACAAGATTTAAGCATAATACTCTCCAAGGTATAGTTATTTGACAAATGTACCTAAGTGTATCACGTATCGAATATTAAACGCAATAAAAACAATTGTTTTTTATGATTCACTCACTCGGAAAGTTAAATAAGTATGTCGCATTTCTGGTTATTTGTTGTTGCGAGCTTGGAACATTCGTAGAAGTAATTATATACGGTGCTCCAAAGTATCTGTTTTGTTGTCTGTGATCGAATTCAGGGTCCAAGCGGGGCGCCTCGTTCGGACCAGGTTTATATGTTCGATTCGTTACGTCAATCTCTCATTTTTTTAAAAGGGAAATCTGCATAGAGTGAGTTGACACCGTAACACAAAGCCGTCACATGGGGCGCTCTACATTGTTCGCATTTCTTTATAAATATTGTGACATATCCTTTATTCGCCCCGCGGAGTTATTTGACAAACAAAATTGTGTTGATCTTTTTGTGCGTCGTGTTTTAATTTGATTTATTCTTTCACAACAAAATGTCCGACATCCTGTGTTGTCCGAGCGAGGGCGGCGGCGTTTGTTAATTTGTTAGCATATCTATTTGTATTTTATTTGGAAACCTTGGCAAGGAAACTTCAATGCTATTTTGGAAACTCATCTAATAGAAATATGGTTTCATACGTTTTGAAATGTATTTTTGTTATATGCACGGTTATTTGTAAAAGAACAAGAAAAACAAATATTTTCTGATATATAAATAAATTATCTGCTTCGTTTAACATGTACAATAAATGGCACTACAAATATTAACTGAAACACATAATATCTCGAATTATGATTAAATATTTATTTAAATATGCACACGTATAATTGTTTGCTGTTTGTTCACGTTAAGTGCTAATTGCAAATGCACACTAATAGCAGCGTACAGTTAATGTAACATGAAATAATTTCTTTGTTTCAATATAAACTATTTAACATAATGAACATATGATAATATTTTAATAATTTATTAAAAACAACAATAAAAAAGCGTTTATGGACATATTTTGTACAATTTATATAGTTATTATTTAGATCATTACTCTGTTACAATATTTGGAATTTAAATTGTGGTACAATGTTTAAAGTATATTAAATAACTTACTAAGTAATTAACGATAGTATAAAATTGAAATGATTTAAAACATTAAAAAATGCACTTTCAGAGATGCAAGGAGAAACTTAACACGCTTGCAATAAGCGTGATGAACCAGTGGCCTGGAGTTCGGGTGCGAGTTATCGAAGGGTGGGATGAGGAAAACTCGCATCTGGACGAATCTCTGCACTATGAGGGCCGCGCGGTGGACCTGACGACCAGCGACCGCGACAGAAGTAAATATGGCATGCTAGCGCGACTCGCCCGTGAAGCTGGCTTCGACTGGGTGTACTACGAGAGCCGATCTTACATTCATTGTTCTGTGAAAACAGGTATGAATTTACATTTTATTCAAATAAAATGGTACGCGAATGGTTTACAACAATTTTGTAGCCAAAAGTCTTTATAGTTGAAAAATATTTTTAGAGTATAATTAGTTATTAAGAGAGTTAATTTTAATCAAGGGGTTACAAAATCTAATGACATAATACTAGAACAAAAGAAATTCTAAGCTTTTGGAATAAACATATCGGCGGGACAAATCGGAATTGTCGTAACTTGAAAAACCCAACTTTACACCAGAGCCAAAAAATTTATTTCAAAAATTCAATTTTTTTCATGCGTAGTGCTAAAACTAGGTAAAAACCAAGGTAGTATCGATGAAAAATGGAATCATAGGATAGCGAGACCCAGACCATTCGAATTTTGTCGGTATTTTTTTATACAAGAATATGGTAAAAAAAATTTTTTTCGAAATGACTATGCTATTGGCCTATCAAGGCCTATACAGCTTCACCGGACTACCTGGTAAAAAGTGATTTAGTCCCAAATTCAAGTTACGACATTTTTTATTTTCCGGTCGATATAATAATAATATTACTACGAATTATATAGTATCATATATCTTAAAATATAGATAAAACACATGCATTGCATTCAAAAGTTGGATCATAATATACAAATAAAAAGTCAGTAAATAAACAAGTTGAATATAATTTTGACGTGCATATTTGAGTTATATCTTTACAGTTCTAATAAACAGACTCGCGTTTAAGTCTTTTGTACGAGCGTCGCTGTAGCACCTTATTGGGACGCACGCACATCGTGTTCATGTTTAGTATTTAACCAACAATGTGTATTATACCACTATAATATAATATAAATATATAGTACACAGTATGATTAAATTGTAACGAATACGATTTTCAATTTAAAAAATGTGAATCATTGCCAAAAGTATTGTATATTATTAACGATAGTTATCAAACGGGAAAATAGTCTTTATAATCAATCCATGGGTACATAACAGTACAAAGTAGCCTGCAGGCTGCGGGATGGGCCAAATATATAGTTGAACTTTACAAGAAGAATGCATCTCAGACAGCTTCCCGCGCCCGCGCCCCGGCGGTGTCGATCAAACGGACGAACGAGCCTCTTGTTAACAACCTTCCTTTTCCCACGCGCAATGAAAACTATATTCATCACGCTTCCACGCGGCCGCAACGCAGCCAATCCCCCACTTCTATAATTACACCGGTGATTCAATGGCTACTTATACATATATATGCGGTATAACGATGAGAGGATCGTGTGTTTATACGTATGAGCATGTTTTAGATATTACAATGGAATTCCGGCGCGCACGAACAGTTTCAATTAATTCGCATATCTACCTATAGGTTTTTCAGTTCTCATTACAAGTGAAAATTATATTTTTCCAGAGTGTAATACGTTTGTGATATTAAAATGGATATGCATTTTAATCTTTGTTTAAATTTGGTTTTTACGTCTATCGGAAAGATGACTCGTATTAAGAAAGCCTAATAAGATATAGATATGTTAATTTTATGAGTTATACATGTTATTATGTTAAAATAGTCTATTAAGTTCCACAATTGATAGAAAAACATTCAAGAATAGGTATTCTCACTTTTATATGTTTGAATATTTGTCTGTCAAACACTTAAACTAATAAAATATGAAATTTGGAATAGCACATAAGCGGGTGGTCGAGAACTAGTGTTTAAAAATTAAATTATATAATATGTACAAACTAAATCTTAATTGTATTTAGTCGATGACACAGACCAGTGTGACCACCATGTATGCATACTTAGCACGTTCTATAATGGCACTCGTTTTTTGAGATTTCCTTAAGACCTTAAATATTAATCAACTGTTTTATTTTTAATATGTTTATATAGAAGTTATGTATACAAAAACCAGTCTTTCCACAGCAATTCATATCCGTTTTTATCTGAACAACGAACAAATATATATATATTTTAAATATCCGTTGAAATTAATATGAATAAAGATAGTATAGGAGATAGTAATAAATTAATAAAAATGATTGTTATAAGTCATAAGTACATAATAATATATTCCTGAATATACAAACGACCGTTAGTGGTTTTAAAATGCCTTCTAAAGGTAAACGCGCGGTAACTTTCGGATCGGTCGCAGGCAATTTGTTTCGATGTTTATTCATTTATTCGGGCGTTTTGTACGATCAGGTTGTTTCAGTATTAGTTTGGATCTCATAAATAATTAATGTGCCGCTTGTAGGTATTGCGGTCGTGGCTCTCTGTTGGTCGCGGTCAAGGACGTACTGTGCACGACCTACAATCATTTCAGGTATCCTGTGTAAATGGTTATTTTGTATGAAAAAAATTGTAGCGAACGTTATTAACTTATAATTTGTCGACACTTTACTTGCCAATTCTTTTCGTTAATTAGTTTTTCAGAACAGTTCAATATTAGCGTAGGTTCAATTTTCATGATATTTGCATAAATTATATGTTATATTAATTATATGTCTACTTCTTACTTTATTGCACATTATTTAGCAAATTGAGGACTTAACGATAAAAATATTCTCTTCCTGTTAAAACAACACTAGACCACTTAAGTTGCCCTAAAATATAATGAAACATATTTTATAAAGCACCTTACTATATAAAATTTTAATATTTGGTAGTAAATTTCAGATTTCAGTATTTACTTGCCGTCCCGGCAGACACTGTCCCATCCTGATAATAAAAAAAAACCTAGACAAATTATATACAAGAACGTTCCTCATGAATCACTTTATCTACTGGTGAAAACCTCATGAAAATCCGTTCATTAGTTTTTGAGTTTAGCGGGAACAGACATACAGACGTGGTAGAGGACTTTGTTTTATACTATGTACCTAATGATAGGTAAACTGGTATATCTATACATTGTAAATCTAATTCGAATGATCAGGAATGAGTATACATACCTATAGTACAGAAAACACATTAACGACTACAGAACTTTCAAATTTAAGTACATAAGTCAATAGAAAATACTATCTGCTTTTGGGATAACAATAATGACATACAGAGTGTTTATTTCACAAGCTGTACCAATACCATAACAATGGGCATAAGAAATCCTTATTTTAAATCAAAAGTACTATGAAGTGTCTGGTATTTCTTCAGAGCAACACATTCCTACTCACTCTTACACATACAACGGAAAAGGGATGGCCTATTAAGCGGGCTATTACAAACTCGTATATTAAATTATAGTATCGCACTGATCATCTCGACGCCAATAAAACTATAGCGAGGGTTTTTATTTACTGGCTCAGTTTAATTGATTTTCATTGGTCGGAGCCGGCCGCTTTGTTGGAACCTAATTAATATTGACGTCATTACGCTTAGTTTTATCGCAATTTATATATTATTTTATATAGTTTATGTTAAAATTGTAATCTAATATATACAAGTTCAGTGTTACGCCTGTTTATATTATAGATATCATTTTTCTGGGTTTATCGACAGTTTTATAGTATAATACGCAATAATACATACATAAAACATACGGCTTTCTTAAGGGTTGTGGTAACTAGCTATAATCTTGAAAGAAAATCTTGTGTTTAGGTTTAGCTTGGAATAGTTATTGATACAATTATCATTTGACATGAATAAGTTAGATGTAATAGACTTAAAAATTCATTTAAATTTATGTATAAATGTTTGATATTCGAATGTATTTTTTTATGGGCAGTGAATAAAATGTTTGGGAGGTTGTTTAATTGGAATGGTATTTGAAGATGTAAAAGTTATTTTTTGAAGTTATACTTCTTTTGGCGCGTTATAGAAAAATGATGAGAGTAAATTTCTACAACACGCGCGCACATCGTCACGAAAAACTGACACCCTGAAGTTTTTAGGATGCGCGCACACCGTCACGAAAAACCGACACCCTGAAGTTAGCTATAGTCAACATTTCGTTTCTTTGTATTTGTTGTTTGTATTTCTTAGTATTAAAACTTTCAATGTATTAAATACCTTTTTTCTATTGTTAGTGTCGTTTTTTCTACAAACGTAGAATAATGCGATAGACAAGATTTTTATCTTGTTACGCCAAAGAACTATAACTTCTAACGCGTGTATATAAGTACACACACACGCTTTAAAAATTTTTTTAATGCGAATAAAACATTGCGTCATGAAATACGTAGTGACTTTTATATTATTAGATTTCTCATTATTTGGATAATACTTTATAATTATATATTCATATATTAGTCTATTTATATTTAAACGTATTGAAACAGAGTTAAACCAACTCACCTGAGACCTTTACCGACAGAAAACTTTCTAGAATATTGTCTTTCATAAAAGCTAAGTAGTTAAGATATAATTGAGCGGAAATATCTATAAATAGGTCAAAGGATGGTAGAGGTTAATTAGTAAAAACAAAAAAAAATAAAAAAAGTACTGTGTGTGTACTTATGTACACGCGTTAGAAGTTATACTTCTTTGGCGTAACAAGATAAAAATCTTTTTAAAATTTTTATCTTACGCCTTATTCTACGTTTGTAGAAAAAACGACACTAACAATAGATAAAGTTGATTATAGCGAACTTCTATCCTACTCTCATCATTTTTCCCTAACGCACCAAAAGAAGTATAACTTCAAAAAAATAATAACTCCCAACTTCCCTTTAAAAATAAAACCGAAAATGGTTTTATTTTACGAGAACAAAGTCGCGGGCATGATTATATTAATTTATATATATAAAAATGTACAGTAATACATTAGTTGTTATGCAAATGTATTCAACGGGGTACTCAAATTCATATATCGAGTGTCGAGAGAACAATTTAATGTATTATAAAATGATGGTCTAATAGTGAAAGTTGACCAAGTAGGTGTGGATCGACAGTTACGTAATATAACATCCAGCGGCTGGATTACAGTGATGCTTTTCTTCACCTTGACATTCTTTAAAAAAACATAGTAGAGCTTTTGATAGTTTTTTTAATTAAAAATGTTTTTTTATTAATATTTCATAACAATATATGAGTATACTTGCGGCTTCGCTCGCGTTAACCCCTCGGCTGATTTTTACGACACATATGTCAAAATGGCGGATCGTGTTTTTAAATATCTAGCCAATTTTTGAAAATTATAATTTGAAAATACATCATTTGTTATTACACTGTTATAACAGTCTGTTAACCAGGAATACAAGGCCTATATTCGTTTGTATGAAGCGTAAATCATTATAATTTTGGACAGTGTAGGGGTTTATATAACTTTGACCTGTTGCTTAAGATAAGTTCTTTATTTCTGGATAGGTACCTCCTATACGAAATGGATATGGAAATATTGTCCGTTTTAAAATATCTGCACATATCAGTTTTTATGGCAGTCGTTTGAGCGTAGAAGTTGATCTGTTGCAGTGCCATCTAGCGACGAATTATAGTAAAATGAACAGCATAACACTTTATCTATGACACACTATTCTGTATAGCAACTTGTTGAGCGGTCAAACGGTGTTGAAGTTGAAGACTACGCTATTAACCAAGCAAGGTCTTAACAGCTTCACCGGACTACTAAGGCGAGCGCTTAAGGAACTCAGCCGAGAAGAAACCCGCTTACGGCTTAACTGTGACCTGTTTTCTATAGGAGGGAATGGTTCAACCCAAAAGTGGAATGCAAAATGGGCTGATATTATTTTGAACCAAACATTTTAAATAAAATAAGACTATAAACATTTTGTAAACGTTTATGAATTTATAATTCTCAGAATGTGTACAATAAGATGGATGCTTTAGGGCAGTTAAAAAGCGGTTAAACATAGGAGAGACTCGCGATAAATGAGCCGTGACTGTAGGTGACCGGGACTTGTCACGATTCACCGGGGCCTAGTGGTGACCCTGAACTTATTCACTTGTCGCTGAAGGACACGCATTTAAATATATAAAAGTAAATAATCATTAAAAACCTAAAGATGTTGAATCTATATATCAATAAGTCAAGAAAAAACTTTGTATTCCTTTCTAAGCACATTATGTGCACGGAGAGGTGTGAGATTTAGCACAGTTAAAGTTCAGATAAATAAGTAGTACAGGAAGAAGAAAAAATATAATAAGCGTAAAAATACATTAGATGAAATAAAATAGAATATTCACTGTTTACATTAATATTTAATGTTAAACTAATAATAGGCTGTGATCAAATAGTCGTTCTAAGTAGAGATTATTACTAAAGAAATTTACCTATAATATGTAATTGAATAAATCAAAAATTAATGCATTTCATACATACATTTACATTTACATGTTTACATTTACATACATATACAATTTTTATAAGAAACCCTAATATATTTTAGTCCTAATTCCTATATGTAAGTATATGGAGATTGTTGTTAACATGCACTTGTTTTTATATATAGCATCTCAAAAATAAATTATCCACTGCAGTTGTATAACGCGTTCATAATTAGAGTCATAATGTGTACTGCCACCTGAGACACAGGATTACCTAGTTTGGGTGGCAGCGGTCATATGTAGAATTCATCAATTTTTAATGTAGTTTTTCATAGTTTGCGGTCCATAGTTCTAGTTTGATAAATTGTATAATAATATTTTTTATAAGTTTATGATTTATAGTCAACCTCTTCACTATTGTCGTTTTAGCATATTGTATATTATCTGTAATAAGTTATAATTACTTGTAAAACAATATAACAGCAACGCATTGTATTGTATCACATACAAATAAATAAATAAATAAAATAAATAAATAAATACATAGCAGGTAGTAGCTGTGCCCGCGACTTCGTCTGCGTCGAAGTTTATGTAAAAACAATGATTAATAAAGTCATCTGAATGTATTAAGTCCATTTACATGTCTACATTTCTCTCGTACTTACGCTGCGTCGTCATTAAAGCTACAATAACTTTGGATAGAGTAGACCGATTTTAATGAAACAACAAATTTTAATTAATTTTGGGGTGTAAGGGGTATCAAATAACATCATAAGACTTGAGACACCCAAGCCAACCTCACCTGCACGTGGTGCACCCTGATGAATAACGAACGAGGCAATGGCGAAAGCGGGGTGGTAGGGTTTTACAGCCTGACTGGGTAACCACCATGGGGACCACCATGTATATGGCGAAAAAGCCCGTCATAGTGATTCGCTTCTGCGGGTCGCGTTTCGGGATAAGCCTGTGCTTATCCAGCTATTCGCAGGCCGGCATGACAGCGGCGACCGGCGTTGGATAGTGTGTCACTCGGTGGTCGCCGTTGTTTTTGGACTATACTTACCATCAGGCAAAGTGCAGTCACTTTGTTGTTTTTTGTGTTTATTGTGAACCCAGTACTTTAGCAGTTATAGTTCATACAAACAGACATTTCTAAAAATGATTGAAATGTATTCTATTACTTATTCCTAGACACATACAACAATTTTTTTCACCAAAATCGAAAAGTACAGACACTATATTACATTCTTAATATATGTATATATTTATATACGCTCGCAGCTGACGTAATAGAACAAAATAACGATGAACCTCAATGACGTTCTAACTCAAAAAAAAAAAATGAATTGCGATCGAATTTTGGTATCTGAACGTACACTATTATATACAAATAAATTACTTTTCTAACTAGACAAGAAATTGAATACTAAATTTAAACATCGGTATATTGACTTCATTATTTTTTTTAAGAATAACTAATATATATAAAAGTAAATTACATAGAACTTATTAATGCTTAGTTTTCGTTTCTGAACGCCGCAGCGATGCACGTATATATAAATACTATTTTTATGGGCCAAGATTTTCTGTTAAGGACAATGCCGTAATAAAACCACAGAATTATAGTACAAAATTCCTAGTGCTCAACTACCGATTTCAAGCTCTTTTAAATTCTAGAAAGCTGTAACGATGTAACTAGTTGTAGATATCTTTTTATGCTTCATGTTTTACATTGTTTACTGCAAAGTTATATACTATTAAATACATTAGTGAATACAGTATATTAATGAATAGAGTTATATGAATAAACCAAGTGACAGAGGATAGAAGCGCGAGTGAGCGATGCTGTGCGGTCCAATGCGCACGGGGCATTCACGTGTCGTGCGAAAGCCTCAGACGTCGTGATATACGAGACGCCACATCCCGGAAGATTGTGGCTGAATTCCGAAGTCGTTCCCACAACCTCATTCAATTTTATCATAAAATTTAGAAGAATTACAATAGTTATTTTCGTTAAATAATCCACGCTAAATATTTATTACCTGAAACTCACAATAAGTTACCTGAAATTTTGGTACCTTGTTTCAACGGATCATACGTTCAACATATGAAAACAAGATGTTACGAATATATTTATACTAGATTTTGCTCCCGGCTCCGCTCGCTTTATTGCAGAATATTTTTCTCTCTTTGTTTCCTCGGGAATAGTAAAAAAATATTGATGAAATTCTGTATCCACAATAACATGTATGCAAAACGTTACGATGATCGGCTGAGTACACATTCGCATTTGTAATATTACTAAGGATAAGATTTTATAGTTCCTATTCAACATTTTATGCTAAAGTTTAAATTTATTTGCCTTCAGCTTAAGCTAGCAGTTACCACAATCACATCACAGTGATATTGTTATATTCGACGACATTAATAGTTAAAGTAAATCAAAGAGAATGTTATAATTTTGAACAATATAGTATAGTCCGATTGTATTATTCAAAGTGAAAAATATATTCATATTTATTTTAAAACTCTATGGAAAATATTTGTCTGGTAGACTGTGTCTGACTGTAACGCGACCACTAAAAAGGTTAACGTTCACCATAATAGCACACTTTGGTATGTCCTGTTTCAGGATCCAGGGTGTGTGTTCTTAAATGGACTTTTTTACCTACATGCACTTAGTTATAAATCCATCATAGTAACTCACTTTTCGTTCTCACAGCAACTGCCGATGAATTAGTTTATCGCTATGATCGCTGTCATTTTATATGTCTAAAGGAAGGTATGCGTATAATCACCACGCCGGCCCACAACGTATCGGCGATTTCAGACTGCAGAAAATACACCGAAAGCTCTATATTTTCTCACATACGGTGGTACTACTAGAACAAACAAGTTCAGGATTCCTCACAAATATTTTCATTCACTATCGCCCGATAGTGTTATCACTTTAAAACAGTAAATGTACACGAATCCCAAAAAAAATGTTGGTACCCGCCGATGTTCTGCGGGCATCGAATTGACATCCCACTGATCAAACCTCTCGACCTCTACGTCTATTTCATGCTATAATAATTGCATCAATTTTGTTTCGTAACACTTTGAAATATTCTTTTTTCTTATTGTTAATATTGTGTAGACTACTTAGTATAAGTAATAGGAATAAGTGATGGTTAACATATTCTTAAATTAATTATATAATCTAGGTATACTAATATTATAAAAAGGTAAAGTTTGTGACGTTGTGAGTTTATGACGTTGTAGGGGGTAATCTCTGGATCTACTGAACCGATTTTGAAAATTCTTTTAGCAATAGAAAGCGACGTTATTTGTGAGTATCATAGGCTATATATTAAAAAAAGAACATATTTTTTCTGATAGTCGGATTTGCAAAGTCGGAGAAAAAATGGTTGAACGAAAAAGTTTCTCACGAACGTTGCCTTAACGATGATAGATATATGATTGAGTTCTAGCGAAATGTTGTAGAGCTGGATAATGCATACGAAAAAGTCAGCGACAGTATATATATAACTTCAAGGTTTTTTTATCATCAGGACGGGACAACGTACGCTGTGCCGGCTAGTTGTTCATAAAGTAGCATCTGTGATACATAAATACTAAAATTCTTATTTTATGACGTACGTTGATTATCCGATACTCAAGTTTACAGAGGCCGATATACCCTTAGAATATTTTATTATGTTTGCACTTACTTACGGCAACATGAATCTTAAAATTCCAATAGAAAATCATTACTTCGAACAGCTTTACCTTTGAATTATTGTTATCCGATACATAAATACATATTTTGCATTATACCTTCATACATTTGCTGTTTAAATCATCTGCGTTTTTCAGATTTAATGTTATCGTATTTTGATTATTGGGATTGGATAAATACTTATATAAATAGTACAGTTATTATATTGCTTTAGTAGATATATCTACAAAAAAAGTTGCGATAATTATAGAATAAATTAAATTTATTTTGTGTTATAAAATTATCCTAAACATATATAATAACTTTAAGGATAATAAGGTGATCTGTACTATTAGAACCTTCGAATCACGTAAAATGTCTAATGTATTCATTGTTTGTTTTATTTATATTAGCTTAAACATATATAGTAACGTTGACAGTGACTTTGTAGTTTTTATATTAAGACCTACAGGGTTGCACAAAATTTGACTTTAAGATTAATTTATTAATCTTTCTAGACGTTTCTTAAGCTAACACAAATTACCTGAAATTGTTGAATTTTTATGTTAGATAGAATTTCTTTTAAATAAATAAGGTAGAATAATTATGTCAATTAAAGGAAATAAACCTGAACTTAGAAATAAATATTAATAGAAAACCCATTTGGTAACAGTAATGTAGATGCGAATGTGAAAAAAAAAACTAATCGGTTTACATTTAAGCATGTATCTTAACTAAATTCTAAATATTTAAATATTATTCTACATAATATATTTAAATTGTTCATTTTATTACAGCCAGTATTAATACACTTTAGACAGAGTTGATTTAGTAAGATCTATGTATACTATGATCTATGTAGGTACTTATATAAAAATGAACATTGGAATGTATATATGAGATTTATAAATTCCAACACCGTTTGAACAAACATCACAAAGATGGCCACACCTAATTATTTTTCACGGAGAAGATTCTATGGTATCCGTCTTACTAAACATTACGCTAACTAATATCCTATTGTCTTTTTATGTTATCATTTAACGCAAACGAAAACGCGAGTGTTTTTTAGTATGATATAATAATTTGACATAGATAGATACAATAAATTCCTCATAGTTTTTCACCAAAATAAATTATAGTATTTTTCATAAACCATCAACCTGTACCTCATTTGATATCGCTTTAACAATCTGACTTATAAGCCAGACAAAATAAATATTCTACGTATTTGTTTATTTTCTCGTGTTACGTTGTAAGAAGATGTAGCGAGCGTTCGCGCATGATTCATAATCGCTGCAGTTCGGCATTTGCATGACCACGCGTCGGCTAATTGCTATTCAATATACGATATGAATCAGATACTATACCGCTCTGGCGATCTGATGGGAACAGAGCATCGCGATGACCTTACATTGTTGCTGATAGTACCTACCGATATTAATCTATAACGGCTTGCCGTATTAGCTGCACTTTAGTTGAAGATAAAATATTAGAGACATTTATTCAATGGTTCGAGATAAAGACCGCAACAGCCGTGTAATTAAGAAAGGGTGTTGTATAAAGCATAACCGGCAAATCATGCACTGCCATCGGTTGACAACGTAAATAATTTATAATGTCACGTGTGTACATTTGTCGAGCTGGTAATGTATGGTCACGCGTCGGTGGTGTCAGTCGGTGGGGCTCCGCACCGCCTAGCTCTCCCGGTGGTCCAAGCGGGGCGGGGTCTGCGCGGCCACTCGGCTGCGCCGGCGCTCTACGCCCCGCGCACCCCGCGTTCGAGGCAGTGCCGCTTATCGCCGCATCTTCAGCCCAATGATATTTCACAGTAAAAATTTACATTCGCAGTTTTACTAGAAATCCAACAATGTAGGTTATGTAAATAATTATTTGTCAAACAAATCAAAACAAAAACTCCGACCAAAATATGGATCTATTGATAAATGAATACTATCATGTTCTTTATATAGTAGGTTAATTAAATTCAAAATATAACAAGTTACTTAATCTATGTAACCGTATTAAAGTATAGTGAATTTATCAAGTTCTTTAAAGATTTAAAATTGCAATCCGGTGCCTATACAATTTACTATTAGATGAATTCACTCGTATTGACATATTATTCTTACATATCCATATTTTAAGTGAGTGGGTAAATGGTTTAGGTGCAAGATAGCTTAAAGTTATAAAAAAAAATGTAAAGGTGCCCGCCACCTATTCAATGATTCGTGTAATATGTTCACCCAGCAACAAACAAAATGTTGACAATGAGCGTTTGACTTCGGACGAAATCTAATTTGTGTGGTTATTGTGTAATGCGATCTTGTCGGGCCCCTTGCCTCTGGGAACAGCTTGTGGACGAGGATCGATAGAATTTATCGCTCGGTTTCACAACAAATCAAAACTTTAACGTGCTCAAGTTAACGGCTCTAAAAGTTTCGCAATTATACTTTTTGTCAGGTTCATTTGTGCGTGTAATTGCACCACCCACTTTACTACTGCAGGCGGTTACTAAAGTATCAAGATTGGGCGGCACAACGTACATTTCTATTAACTAACTCGTTCCGAGACGTACAAAATTGAATTGTATTTAATATCAACCACCGGTATGAACGATTCTACGGTACGGTAATTCGTAGTTTCGTTACCAAAATCACCTTTTGGATTTAAGTCAGTCGTAAGTAAATAGATACCTTTGTAACATAATTGAAGAACGTAGAGATTATTAACAGGTACAGTTTAAGTCGAACAAGGATTTACGTAAATACCATTAGAAAAGGAGCAAACAGATTTCAATAAATTCGGTTTGTATCCTTATTTTTTATTATAGTTTTTTCGTTCAAACAATGAGTGAAGGGAATTCGCAAAACGGATTCAATTAGTTTATCTAACGCTTAAAAAGTTTGTCTCGGAGATTAACTGCGCTTCTACGAATTTTTTTCAAAGAGTAGTCTCAAAGGTATAGAATATTTCTATAAGATACAATCCATGTAGTGAATCAATTATTCATATTTATATTACACACGAAGAGTTCTATTTCGTTTGATGATAAATGTTGATACGTGTCTACGGATTTTCTTTGTTTCGTTTCTTATCGAGTTTTAATTACAAGCCCAGAGAAATCTTATTATTCCTTACAGGGATATAACCGCCTTGAGTTAATTTACTATCGTCCCTCGCAAGATTTTATGTTTCCGAGTTTATTTTATCGCTTACTAAGTTGATTTCAAAGAAATTGTTAGAACATGGACATTATTCGTGTTCAATTTAGTTTATGTTTATTGTAATTAATTCCGTAACAACATCGTTAATTAAATTCTTGATATTATACCAAAAATGATTATTTTTTTTTTAAATTGCCCAAATTATATTAATCTTATTCTGAGGTATCTGAGGTATATATGTGATTATTTTGATTTTTGTTTTGAATTAACATAATTGTTTAGTGTATTTTGTTCTATATTTTTATAATATTTAAATAAACATGGTAATACATCTACAATTTTCTAACGCATTGTGTTTTATCTCTCCTCAAAATGTTTAAATATTTTTCACCCATTTTTTTGATTTTTTTTTTCTCGAACTGACTATGCTTTTGATCTGTGCAAGGTCATTACAGCTACACCGGACTACCGTTCTTTTGAGCATACATACAATCTCTATGATTATGGGATTTTGCGAGGACAATTTTCTAATAATAATAATTAATGTTGTTTATATTCGTAAGAGTACAAAAATTAACAATTTGCATACGTTAAAACTATATTTATTAAATAGCCATCGATTATGAATCTGTACATTACTATGGCCCTCCATTAAAAATCAGCACTCTAGTACCACTCAATTGTACTACAGCCTGCATCATGTGTCGGAATAGGAGTGCTGTTATTGGGCATTTTTAACGAAGCTATATGTATATTTGTGTTTACTTTGTAACCGTGATGTGTTCCAACAATAAAAAAAATTCTTTCTTTCTATATAATAAACAATTATAACGATATAAGTTAATAATATTATTACTTAGTTATCTTATACTTAGATTTATTTAATCATATACATAGTCACTATTTATTTAGTCATATACATTGAAAACAAAATGTAAATAATTATCACTTTATTTTACAGAGTCATCTGTAGGAACGGGAGCCGGATGTTTTCCTGCTGGTTCTATCGTCCATACTGAAAACGGCCCTCGAGATATTGCTTTGATCCAAAAAGGAGATCGCGTACTCGCTGCTGATGATAATGGCAAAATGATATATTCGGAGGTAGGATATTATTCAGATTGTTTGTAATTACATACTATAATATTTAATTTTGTTAATTATCTAGTCCTTTGAAAAACGATTGGACAGAAATATAAATGTAAAAATCATTGAAGTAATTAAGTAGTGGTGGTCGAACGATTTGACTGGTGGAATATCAATCAGAACTTCGCAGGTATCTACCACCGTATTTTTTGGAATTCACGTACATTTACTAAGATATTTGATTGAAGAAGTTCAGAGTTTTAAATCACCAATACGTCGTAGGCTGGCGTGGTGATTACGCCCATACCTTCCTTCGGGAAGAGGCCTATGACTGTGCAGTGACTCTGTTACAGGTTGATGTTAATGAAGACTGATGTATTATAGTTATTCTCAAAATTGTATTGTAGTACCCTACGGATCATTTTTTTATATTGCCTCTTTGACTTTTGCGTTTAAAAACCAATAGGTATATCCAATATAGATAATAACCTACTTTTAAACTGTTTACAGGTGGTCACGTTCATCGATCGCGATCCGAATGCAACAAGGCAGTTTATTGAAGTGACTGCGGAGAACGGCGTATCGATTACGACTACGCCATCCCATCTTCTACTTCTTGCTGCAGCCGACGGTTGGCGAGAGGTTTTCGCTGCTAATGTAGAGGAAGGCGACGTGTTACTAACTAGAGGGCAAGGTAGCGTCATGAGGCCTTCGAGAATCGTTAAAAGACGTATGCTATCCAGACGTGGTGTATACGCTCCTTTAACGAAAGCAGGAACTATTATAGTTGATGACGCCCTAGCGTCCTGTTACGCTCTCGTTCGGAGTCACTCGCTTGCCCACGCAGCTATGGCACCACTACGATGGATGTCCAGTTGGAGTGAATCTAGAGAAACTAATAAAGGCGTGCATTGGTACGCTAACGTATTATACTCGTTTAGCGATTATGTTCTCCCTGCATCGTATAGATATCGCTGATTGAGATATGTTTACGCATGAAGGGATATACGACCTAAATAGAGAAGAGTGTCACCGCGCGCAGGACGCGCACAATGATATTTGTAAATAATAATAGTGTATATAAACGCAATTTGACGGAATAATGTAAATAATATCGCTCGCAATTACTTCAATTATTAAACTATTATTATAAATCGACAACGATAACATGCCCTCATAGGAATTTATTTATTAAGTAGTGTTAAGACCATTATTATGTAAATGCTAATTACGCATAAACTATTTAGTTATAATTTCGTATATTTGTAAATTGTGTCGGTAT
Source organism: Antheraea pernyi (assembly GCA_015888305.1). Classification (NCBI taxonomy): domain Eukaryota; kingdom Metazoa; phylum Arthropoda; class Insecta; order Lepidoptera; family Saturniidae; genus Antheraea; species Antheraea pernyi. The sequence goes on along the minus strand of MU160108.1, from coordinate 19,137 downwards.
TGTTATTCTGCACAATGCAGAAATACTTAAATGTATGCGCTTATGTTTTTTTAAGTTACTGTACAAATACTAATTAATTTCAAATATGTAGATCTGAACGGAAACATTTCTGTAACTCAATTTAATGTTCAAATTCGTGCGATATACAGTAATGGCAACCAGACATTCCATATTTCTAATCCTTTTACATGCAGACATTGAAAATGATAAAATTGTGATCTTGGTACCTAAAACAGTGCCTTAAGATTTTTTTATTTATTGTTATTTGTAAGCTAATAGGTGTGTCTATTTATGAACTGATGAAATTAATTATGTAGGTATAACTTATTTTTCGAATCGTTTAGCGATAAACATTTATTCGCTAAACATTTTATTTATTTTATTTTATTACTTTATTAAGTATTGTTTTCTCTCGCAGAGTCTTCAATTGGTATAAACTTTTCTTGGAAAGTTAGCACTTATCAAATGTAGTCATCATTTAATAAAAAAATATAAGGTGTAAAATTTTGCATTTTATCTTACACTAATTTCTGCCCGCGACTTCGTCCGCTTGGAATAGTCACTTTGGGCTAACGCTAACACGGAACGGAAGCTCTCAAAAGGAAACAAGCCCCAATTTTGAAACATTCTTCATTGGTGCTCCGCTCCTATTGGTCTTAAAGTTATGATATTATACCCTATATAACCTATAACCTTCGATAAATGTCTTATTTAACACTGAAACAATTATTAAAATCAATTTAGTAAATCCAGATATTACCCTCTACAACCTCACAAACTTTACCTCTTTATAATATTAGTATAGATATCACCTGCATAGCTTTAACTATACACTTGTGTATATGTGTCTACGTGGTCTCCTATTTCTTCTATTCTCAGTAATAGAAAAAAAACTTGTGTAACAAATTACTCTATTGTAAATCAATCTATTGTCTATGAGTTTTAGTTTTTTCCTTTTTTATCGCAATGACTAACTACTCTTTTATAGGGCTTTTAGATCAGAATATAACAATATTATGAACTACATATGATTTTGTCTAAAACCTAGTTTTTCTAAACACACTCGGTGTTGTTACAAAAATGTTAAATGCGTATTGAACCCTGGCTTTAAAAAGGTCTCGTATTAAATGTACCGCGGTAGCTAAATGTCCGCCATCTTTCTCTTTTATCTCGCTTTGGTTACGTTAGGTTAGACTTGTGAAAAAGGATAACGCGAACTTGACTCGGGCGAGCGCGGTGCATTTATTACGAAACCTTTTTAAACCGAGTATTTAATACGTATTTAACTTTTTTTTTTAATAACACGGATTGAGCTTGAATATAACCATAAAATAAGTAATTTCATAGGTATTCTAATATGACAATATATAAATACACTGTTTTAGTATCGATGTTGTCTATAAATAGATCGTATACTAGATCAAGAACTGAAGTATGGGTTCCTATAGAATGAATTTAGCGGAATGTAGATTGAAAATACTTAATTTTTAGAAATACTTTCAAGAGAACGCTTTCATATGAGTATTTATTATTTATATTATATAAAGAATATATGCCGCTGCGACTATTATGATTATTGAAGGAAATAGTAATACGCTTTGTATAATATATTAATCATAGTTGTATAGTAAAATCGGGTAGCTTTAACTAATATTTTGACAATATGAATATGCCATAATGTTTGCCATATTATTGTTAGTTTCAAAAACTAAATTGCATTCAATATAAATTTTCGGCAGTAGAATCATTTTCCCTTGATACTCAGTTATCAATCTACTACGAGTAAAGTAGTTCCTGAGACACAAATAATATAGATTAGTATTAATAAGATTTTCTGCAACAAATATTGAAATGTTGAATGTTACAAAAGATATAATGGACGGTACTTTGCAACTCCGCCTGGAATTGATTGACCACTACTGCGTCTAACTGCAACAAAAAGAGAATCAATTGATCAATATACATGTATGTATATATGTATATATACATGTATGTATATATATATATATATATGTATGTATGTATATATACATAGTATAAAATAAAGTCTCCTACCGCGTCTGTCTGTCTGTCTGTTCGTGATACACTCAAAAACTACTAAACGTATTTTCAAGCGGCTTTCACCAGTGGTTAAAGTGATTCATGAGGAACGTTTTGGTATATAATTTGTCATGGATTTTTTTATAATCAGGGCGGGACAACGTCTGCCGGGACCGCTAGTAATTAATATAAATATAATAATTATCAATAAATTAATTAAAATATATTGCAGATTGACGTGTAATCACGAAAATTGATAACACGTGATCCGCTCGTTCACGGAGCATCATCTGTTCGATGTTGACTTGCCCGGTCGCATATTAATTATATATTGTATAATTAATATATACATATATTGATCAATTGATACTCTTATTGTTGCAGTTAGACGTAGTCTAACCAGGGTCAATCAATTCCAGACGGAATTGCAAAGTAGCGTCCACTGTAATGCCTTCTTCAATCAAATTAATGTTACAAATTTATAAAATAAATAATCATTCGATTTGTTAACATCTTCAATATGTTAGAAAATTGAAATTTTGATTTATATGACATGTATCCAAGTAAGAAATGCTCGTTTATGTAATTTAGTATTACATTTAAGATATTGTAAAGATATTTTAGCACAATGACATTATTAGATTAATACATTTTAGATAACTTGAAACTTTTCATCGTAATTATCAAAGATCTTCCAAATGGTTTTCAATTAAAAATACTGAATACAACTAAGGAAATAAATTACACCGAAGTCACTGTAATGAAACGAATGAAATTCCTATGATTACATTTAAAAAACTGTTCATTTATGTGTTGTTAGGAAAAATTGAAATTTATAGATTGTATGAAACGTATGAAAACTCATATCTGTAAGTCCAAACGTATATTACAACAAAGAATATAAAATTATATTACTAAAATTGCTTTGTAACTTTCAATTACATTATTTTCTAGAAAAAACAATGGCAGTAATTTCTTTTCACAATGATAACAATAGATATCGTAAATATTAGCTTTCAGTTTTATATTAATACAAGTTCATGTTATATATGAAATAAAGATACATATTCTTAGATGTAAACATTATTATATAATGTAAATTAAATTAGCACTTATAACCGTGCCTTTACATTATTTATTTATTGATGTTTTTTTTTTGTAAAATTAAGCTTGTAGTCTTCTTATGCCTTATCTGTATTACAATCCTGTACTATTTAATAAGTTAATGAATAGAGCTTCTTAAAAAGAAACAATTGTTGAGAAGTTTTTCGAAGTGTCAGGGAGAATTGTCACTATTGAAATGTATTATAATATGAGAATAAATAAAATGTTGGCTTTGTGGACGTATTTTTTTGTTTTTCTAGATTTTAAACCTTGCGGTAAGCAATATCTAATTTAATTTGTAAATAGAAGTAAATATACGGGATATGGGTCAAAATTAATCAGACGAAAGTTACAAAAGATACTTATGAAGTCATTATACAATACATTATACTTTAATATAATCCATCTCTAATAGAAACTATGAATTCATTACTTTATTAAGTAATGGGTTCAGGGATGGAATTCAAGTTAATTAGTCAGTAGACCGTGACCAAGTTTAATATACTTAACAAAGATGTTGCTGTTTTGTGTAGTATTGAAAAAGATTCAGATATTTATCTTGTTTTAAATAATAATAGGTATTTTGTTACATTTCTATAAATAAAGGTGTCCGTGCCTCCTACGTTAGTGTATACTGTGTTGTAGGAGGCAGTTACAAATACTATAAACATGTTACAATTTACATACCATAGCATATAAGTGATTATAAACAATTATATATATTATCTCTGTATATACAGCAAATTGAGTACTGATATACATATTTTCATATGCTTTGATTGGATGTTTTTAGTGAGAGTGTGTGTGTGTATGTAAAAAGGAGGATGTATGGAAAATATAATGAGCGTGTACGTGTATATCATTATAAAGTCGACGGTATTAGAATGATGTTAGATGTGTGCTATGAATATTCGGTGTGGGGATCACTATCAGAGTTCATGATTAGATTATGAACCTAATCCTAGCATGCTAGTTTTGATTGTTTCACTAACGTCTTCCTTGCTTTATATTGAGTAAGAGAGTCTCAAGGCTGTCGTAGTCGTATTCTTCCATCCAACTTACTATTTTGTGCTTAACTTTATAATTATTTAGGTTTTTAATATTGAACTTTTTGTCCACTATATTGTAAATTGTGGGCGCCATGAAATCGAAGTGCCTCCGTGCAAATGTGGATCTTAAGTTTGGAATGGTATCGTTTATCACTGCGTAAATAAAAAATTCTTACTGGTAAAACTTTATTTAAACTATAAAGGTCTTCTGTGAGATGTCGAAATGGCAAAAAACTCATCACTTTAAGGACCGTCCGTTGCGCCCGTTCTAGTTCTAACATAATTTTTCGTCGCACCTCCCCATGCACATATACAGTAACTAATTATATAATTACAAAGTGCGTAGTAAGATTGATTCATAATTCTTTCATCAGCAAAAAATAGTACGAACGAACGAACATCTTGTGCGAATGATATAGAGTAGAGTAGATATTGAAGTAAGACGTGAGACGAAAAAAAGCGGTGTCCAAAATAAGCCTTTTATTTGCAAACACTCAACTGCATAATTCGTTCATGCACTGGCATGCACGGCATAGTTTCAGTATTTTTACAATTTTTCGTTATTAATAATTCTACATGTACACTTATAAAATCGACGCCTGAACAATATTCATAGCAATATTTTTATTTATGATTACAATAAACAACATTTACATTTATTTGGTATAGAATATGTCTTTTATGTGTAGTCCGGTGAAGCTGTTAAGACCTTGCTTGCTTGCTTCCATAAAAATGCCTTTTATGGTAAATATTTTTTTAACAACGTTTTAATATTTCATATGCAAATATGAATGAATATTTACTTTAAATTACTGTATTTATTTAAGTATGGAATTTTTACACGTGATTTATTACAACAAATACCGGTATCACTAATATATGATAACTGGCTTAATTTAATAAACACGTTGTAATATTTCCATATAGGATTTACCCACAAATAAATATGCAGAAGATAATATTATTGATTATTTAGGATATCACAAACATTTAAAAATAAGTAAAGTTTATTAATTTTTTGTCTGCTTTAAAGCGTTTTGCAAAATTTGTGGCCCTCGGGAAGTGTCTGGCGATACTAAATCCTAATTTTGAATGATAACTATATGATATGATATGAATGTGAATGATAACAAAACATATATAAAAATCAGCCATTTAAATGTAAGTAAAGTAGTTATTTTTAGTCACCTCTCTCTCCTGGTACATAAACATTGCCCCAAGACTGAACTTTGTAGTTCTAAGTACACAAAAAGCTGTTCAAAACATAAGGTTTCATATATCTAAAAATAAGTTGCGTCTGGCAACTCTGGAATCTTAATCTATATGCTTTTGGGTTTGTATTTTTTGTAAAAGAGTTTTTCATTCATCTAATAACCTACAAAACAAACAAAACAACAAAAAGTATTTATTTAACAAAATGATGTTACATGGCATACAAATAACTGTAGATTCCCGCACTAGGAACTGAATCCTGTGTCGCGGGTAATCATTCAAAACTACGTTACAAAATGTATAAGCTGTTAGTGGCTTACTTATTGGATGAAAGAGATTAATAGAATGTAAAACTTATGTATATATATATATATATATATATATATATAAGTTATATATATATATATATATTAAATTAAATTTGCGCAGTATTAATAACTAAACACAAACACAACACATGGTAATCATATCTAAGTAAATAAGTGTATATATAAATTATCCTTAGAACTATATTTATTCATATCCTACGTCTGTTTAAGAGAGAATGTGAAGAACATTTTCTTAGTGGATAGACATCGTTGTCAGAGACTTATATACGGCATATACAAAGAAATGAGATACCAGCACGCTGGAAATTTTAGATTATAAGGTTTTTTTTTTATGTGGGAAAGTGAAAATAGAACATTTAGTTTGTTAGTAATTTAAAAAACTTTTACAAACCTCGACAAAAACTCTACGTACGGGATCGAACGACAGTTAAGGGGTCGTCCATTTGAGAATGACCATTTTGAGAATTTTTTGACCCTTCTTAACCCCCTGCCGAGATTTGTCTCGATCACTTTTCCCCCTCCCTTAATCTCACGTGAGGTCTTTCAAAATTTGTATTTAGAGTACAAATTCATCGGATTTATTAAAAAAACACAATTTGCCATATTATTTTTATTTATTACATTAACTTTTTTACTATTATAACAGATAGTTGTAATTATTAATTACATTACATTACATTTTGAAAGATCAATAGATACTAAACAAATTAACATCTATTAATGGATTTTAATACATACAAGAATTGTGACACATCTCGGCATGTTCTAGTCTAGAAACATATTTTACTTTAGATTAATCTAATTTTCTCATATTTTTACTCTAGATTTTGGTCGAAGAAATTACGTGACATTTGCCGAAACTCCCTCTCCCACCCATGTCTTACACTTGGGGTGTAAGGGATGTCGAATAACATCATAAGACTTGAGACACCCAAGCCAACCTCACCTGCACGTGGTGCACCCTGCTAAATAACGTACGAGGCAATGGCGAAAGCGGGGTGATAGGATTTTACAGCCCGACTGGGTCGCGACCTGCCTGTACATGGCGAAAAAGCCCGTCATAGTGATTCACTTCTGCGGGTCGCATTTCTGGAACAGCCTGTGCATATCCAGCTTTTTGCAGGCCGGCATGACAGCGGCGATCGGCGATGGATAGTGTGTCTCTCGGTGGTCACCATTGTTTCTGGATTGTACTGTGCTTACCATTAGGCATAGTACAGTCATTTTGCCGTGCTACTATAATAATTAAAAAAAAGTAAGATTTAGTGAGGTTAGGCCTCACCCTCCTTTTAACCCCTAACGTAATTAATGGACGTACCTTAAGTATCGTCCACAAAAGTACAGAAAAAGCATCAAGATTGATCAATCCGTTTAGTAGGATGAATTACGGAACACACGTACACTGGAATTTTATATACGTATAAAGACCTTGTAGGTACCTTATATATTCGATTTTGGTATAAATGCATTCACTACTTGCCACTAATTGAATATGATTCGTACGTCGCATGTTACATTTGAATATATCTATAAAAAAGCAATTTTAATATATCCCCCAAGAAACCCTCGTCGTAGACTGCTATCACTTTATTCTTGACGACAGCTGCGTTGAACATAAAATGTCTAGATTTATATTGTTGGGTTCATAAGTATATTAGAAAATATATAGTCTAATATCTATGTACATGCTACCTTTATGAAATAAGATTGGACGTCTAGAATGATGGCATTCTAAAAATTGAAAATCACGTATGTTTTCGGTGTATCTGTCTCTAATCAGTAAAAATATTAGAGATTACTACTATACCTATTTTGAAAACGGGAAAATTAAAACAGAAAGAACTTTGCATTGTGTATATAAAAACTAGAAAAAAATCGTTTCAAAAGTGGTCATCGAGTACTAAAAACACATTTGACGCCTGCCAATATTAATGTGTCATGTTTTGCTGAAATACAGTACCTAAATAACTATCTAAAATAGTGTTATAAAACAAAATAGTTTTTACGATCGTCTTTACATCTTCCAAACTACGAAACTGGTTTTGATACAGTATTCAATATCGCTTAGATAATTTCTCCCGAAAGATTTACATATATATAAGATTTAGAGTATAATGAAGATATAAGAAAGAGTTTTCGAGTGTGTACGGTAAAAACGCTGGCTAAACCTTATGAGATATATCAAAATAATGGACTACATCTTATAAATATGTAAAGAAATTAGATTTCTTTAAGTTATTTGTTTATGGATAAATCAGTTCAGGTTGACTCTTAATAGATGTTACCACTGACATTACAAGTGGTATTGCGGTATAGTAGATTAAACGGGAGAATTTCAATACGGCGATAGCGTGCTAAACAAAACTAATAATTAAAAATAATTAAGTGGAAGAGGAATCGACAAGCTAAATAATAAACTTTAAATGTCGTTTCTTTGTTTTATCAGGTAGATTTGTGTATGTGAATTGTATTGTTTTTAATTGTTAAAGTGTAAAATTGTGCTAAATAAAAACTTTGTTTTTTCAGAGCAACACCAGTTTATTGTTTTCTAAGGTTCCTAACGAATTGTCTTATAAATATAAAAATATATACAAAAAGTTCTCTCTTTATGGCACACTATTTTAATGAATATCTTAAAGATATCACAGATTTAAAATTACACGCCACAAAACCTTATGGCACTTTTTTCTTTTTTTTTTATACTATAGGGGTCAAACGAACAGGTGGGTTACCCAATGGTAAGTGATCCCCGCCGTCCATAGAAACAAGCAACATCATGGGAGTCGCAATTGCGTTGTCGTCCTGTGTTTGGGGAAAGGAGGAGAGGGGGAGAGGGAGCGGGGGGGGAGGTGGGTATCCTGAGCACTCACTGACCGAACGAAACGCATCAGTGCAAGCACTGTTACTTCGAATCGATTTTCTGTGAAAGGGTGGTACTACCCCAGGCGAGCCGACTGCTGAAACCAATAATAGTGTAACTATATTTCCAATATATAATCTCATAACAACAAAAAAATACCATATTGAAATACTTATGGCTCCACGCTTATTCATTATAGACATAAGAAGCTGACGCAAGTCGCTGATGCTTATATAGTTTTGTACAGTGGTAAAGCATTTTCTAAGCTCGACAGACTAGCTACAACTGTCAGATGATAATCTGTCACTAAGCATTTGTTGATGACGTGTGTCAGCAGCGGCACTAAAGAGCCACACCCGCTCTAGTTATAGCGTACTAACCATATTAGACCATATCGTTATTTAACATCGAATGAAATCGTAGTCAAAAGTTAAAACTTATAAAGCAGAAAAAGAGAACAAATATTCTTATATTTAAAAAATCATAAGAGTCAACCGCAACGCCACCTACCGAGTCCAATTGTGAATCTAAACCATTCACGGATCCACTGGAACAGGCACACAAAATTTTATCAAAATCGGTCCATCTGTTTTGCAGGAGTTCAGTGATAAACACACGTACAGAAGAAATCTATCTATACTAATATAGAAAGCTGAAGACTTTGTTTGTTTGGTTGAATACGCTAATCTCAGGGACTACGGGTTATTCACAGTGGACGCGGTCCGCCCGGTCCTGCGGGAGTGGACTGCCAGGGAGTGGGACTGGTGCAGGTACTCACCGGACACGGTTGTTTCGGGTGGTACCTGCACCGGATCGCACGCAGGGAGCAGGAGCCGACGGCCGCCTGCCACGAGTGCGGCGCTGAGGAAGATACCGCACAGCACACGCTGTCTGAGTGTGCTGCGTGGGGGGAGCAGCGCCGCATCCTGGCGGCGGCCGTGGGAACGGACTTATCGCTGCCGAGCGTTGTTTCGGCCATGCTCGGCAGCGAACAGGCTTGGCGAGCGATGGCCTCCTTCTACCTCCTTCTCCTTCTCTTCTGGGAGACAGACCCTCAAAGTGGCCGTCTCCGCCAAAGGAGGACAGGCAGGAGGAGAAGGCGCTTCGCCCAACTCCTCCTGCCACCGTAGCCGGACCTGAGGGGATGGGCCGGGGGG
>MU160107.1:57098-95582 GCA_015888305.1 Antheraea pernyi | reverse complement strand
TCACCCAATCGCTCTTTCTTAAAACTAAAAGTGATGCGATATTGGTCGGGGAAAGAAGGCGTTAGTAGTTCATTTGATTAGAGCGCTATTTCTTACATTAGTTTAGAGACATTTTTATAATTGTTTTACTGAGGTGTAGGTGTAGGTGTACTTATTCTATTAAGATTAATTAAAATTTACGTAATTTTCCAGTTTCGATGGTTTTGTAATAGCAGTGCGATATATTGCGAATAGACGACACGGTGTTAGTGTATTCAAAGATAAATAAATAGGACCTTCGTTCAGTGTCTTTATTAGAAAGAGATAACAGAAAAGTGGCGTTCTCGGACGCGGCTCACGTCCTTAGTATTAATTTTGGGTTTATTGAATAATACGTGATCCACATAAGGGATCTGTATAGGCTACACTTGGAACCCGATTCGCAAAATTGCGTCCACTCAAGTAGATTGGGTCACTTATACGTAATACATGTTTTTAGATCTGCAAACCTTTTCTCAACAGGTCAATGTAATTATTGACAATTTATTACGTTCTATTTTTACATTAGTTATCATTTCTTCCAGATTTATTGATTCTATTGGTCTGATGGTCCTTTATGGCTACACCAGAGATGTCGTAGGAAACACAAAAGTCATTCAGCTCCAATGGTAATTAATGCAAATGTGCCGAAATGGCCAAGCTTCGGCTTGGGCTATTCTGTACATGCAATTGCGAGAATGGAATCTAACTAACTAACCATACGATCTGACTACACATGTCTAAGAATATGCCTATATGTATTTAGTTTATCTGTTAACCATGTTACGTTTTCTGATAACATATGTGGATTTCTAAAATCTTATGAATCTAAAATTATATACTGTACATTGAAAGCGTTAGGAAATTCATGGATAACGTCCCATATTATTTACTCTATAAGTTGATTCATAGTTTGATCGACTTCGAGAAGTTACTTACACAACATTGTAACGCCCTGTTCAGACAGACGCGTAATCAATAGGAAAAATTTGACTACATGATATTGCCTAATTCAACACAGCCCTTTATTGAATATTTCCTGTACATAAGAATATAAAATTATTTCTTCATATGTTTGGATGGTTCTTGTTTTCACTAAATCAAATTTGTATTCTAAAGCATAGGGTGTTCAAAATTATAATGTAAAATGTTATAACTGTGTAAGCTGTTTTAACTTTTTGGGAACATACAATATATTCACTTCTAGTAATCTAAGATGTGTAGTGCTTTCTGTATACCAGTCTGTAAAACAAACAAAAAAAAGGTTTAAGTGTCTATACTTGAAAAGAAGAGTCCCTTACAGAGAGTATAATCCCAATGTGTGTGTTGAGTAAAGTTACTGTATTGCACAACCATGAAAGCACTTTTTTTTATGTCAAAAGGAGGCAAACGAACAGGTGGGTCACCTGATGTTAAGTGATCACCACTCCATAGACACTAGCAACACCAGGGGAGTTGCAAGTGCGTTGCCAGCCTGTATATGGGGAGGGGTGGGGAAAGGAGAAAGAGGGGGGAGGGGAGATGGGTCTCCGGCGCTCTCACTGACCGAACGAAACGCAACAACGCAAGCACTGTTCCTTCACGTTGGTGTTCTGTGAGAGGGTGGTACTACCCCGGGTGAGCCGACCCATTCATGCTGAATCTAATAATAGCTACAACGTGGCTCTACCACCGTCCGTTCTGGAGGCTCGAACTTAAACTTGAAATGCGAGTCTGCTGGGTAAAGTTAGTCGTCCGTCTCCAGTAGCGGGAAAAGTGGTTACGTGAATGTAGACGCAAGTACACAGAGTTTCTAGAATCGGATTAGAACTATGCTTTCACTACTGTGATACGTGACTATCTGTTAATTTGTTGATTGCTAACATCGCTATTCACCCAAGTCGTGGCGGATACCACTAAAGGGTGGTAGGGTTTTACAGCCCGACTGGGTCGCAACCACCACGTATATGGCGGAAAAGTCCGTCATAGTGATTCGCTTCTACGGGTCGCGTTTCGGGATCAGCCCATGCATATCCAGCTTTGCGCAGGCCGACATGACAGCGGCGACCGGCGATGGATAGATTCTCTCTCGGTGGTCACCATTGTTTTTGGATTGTACTGTGCTTGCCATCAGGCATAGGGCAGTCATTTTGTCGTGCTACAATAAAAAAACGGTTGACTTTTAAAGCTATTAATAAGTAAGTCTAAAATGATAACATTTTAAACATAATAATAGTTACTAGTAAACGCAGCAGTCAGTTTAAAAGCCAAAAGTAAGGGTTATTAAAGTTATTACCCAGATCTTACCGAGTAACTCGTTACTTTATATCGAAATAATAATCAATGCGGTCGTGTTGAAAAAGGACCAAACAATAATTATATAAGACTAGCTAAACCCTGCGCTTTCGACTCGAGTTTCATTTCTCGACCTGAATCCCCGATACCCTGCGCCGAACTACATGGCACGCCCGCACTGTTATCTTATAAGGTTAGTGTATTTTTGCCTAACAATTTGTAATGTATTTGATCTAATCCTGAAGGTCGTAGCGTAATGGTCCTATGACCTTTCTTTGTTATAAAATAGGAAAGATTTTTTTAAATCGGGCCAATGTTCAAACACACAAATAATGTCTTGAGCGTATAATATTCTTTCAAACATTGATTACAATAGATTCTTTTTTATATTAGAGAAATAATAATGGATTGTATGTTGAAACTTTTACCTTAGATCCTTAAAATGAGATGACCTATCCCTTTTACGCAATTCCTAACAAAACCATAATGTATGAACTTATAAACGGAACTTAAGTGAATTAAAAGTTATTGTTATTGGAAACGACAAACTACAACAAATTCGTCGGTTGAAGATGAAAAAGTAAACTGCGGAGTTGCTGAAGCATCGTCCATTCGATGGAAAACTTTTGAAAACAAACAACAAATAGGACAAGCGGCTTTTAACGATGTCTGACTCCGAAGTCATTCACTTTGAACAACACTCAATAGTCTCTCCAATACGGTAAAATTCAACGTAGCATTTCATTTCAATTTAGAGCTATACAACTGTACCAAATTACTTTAAGTGAATATTCGAAAGAGATAAACATAACGACATTAGTAACAAAAATATATAAACGTAAAAATACCAAAACCGAGTAGAATACTGAAGGCATAAAATATACGATATTCTATGTCTAATGTAAAGCACGTTTTTGACGTAGTGACGTCTTATATGCCGGCTGCTCGCAAGAAACAGCATGACTCATTGTCACATTCCGTCTGAGCCGAGCGTGCAAGCGCGAGCGTGGAACAAGCGATAGAGAGGCGCGATCGGCCTAAGCGTTCTTTTTTTTATGTCTAAAGGCAGCAAACGAACAGGTGGGTCTCCTGCTGTTAAGTGATCACCACCGTCCATAGACACTAGCAACACCAGGGGTAATTCAATTCAATATAATGTTTATTCCTCAAGCAATAGATTGCTGTATAATATTTGGAAGTAGTTTTCAAATGTAAAAATGTACAAAAAATATTCTAATAATAACACACGGTGATTTAAATCTGAAATTACTTGTTCTTTTTAAATATAAAATCAAACTGGATATTAAAGAATTAGTGTACAAAATCGAAAGTAAACATTGCATGCTATGGCTATATGAGACATGAATAAGCATTAAAAATCGAAATCAATAAGTAGGTATTAAACTTACAATTTATAAAGTGTTATTTTTGATTAATACAAAGGCATGTAGTTGATGAAGAAAACTAAGTATAATCCATTACTAAGAATATAGTAAAAATAATAAAGTAGTAGTAGTAAGTAAGAAGTATAGTAATTAATAAATACAAATGTCTCAGACAATATAAAGAAATTTATTTAGGTAATTTAAGATAAAAAGAAAATTAGAATGTTAAGTTGGTGTTTCTTATTATTTTAGTTTTTTAATTTAAGTTATTTGCTTTAACCTTCGATCAACAATAACTAGATAAAGGGTCACGTACAAAATCGAAGCTAAAAGCTGTCCGCGAAAATATATACTTATGTGTAGCTATTTGTTTACTAAGAAAAGGAGAAAAAAAGTTTTAAAATAGTTGCCATTAGCCCTGCCATCTTGTGGTATGATCTTAAAATAGTTTTAAGTTCAACCTAATTACAACCATAACATCTAGTAATAAAGTCACAAATGTTCAAAATATTATCTAATACTTACGATAAAACGTGCAAAGTAATAAATTACTCCCCTCACAAATGAAAAGACAACATAAACAGCATTTAGTGTGAATTCAACCTTAACACGTAATGAATAAAGTACGTTTTCCCGTTATTGTGCGTGTTTGTGCGTGGTTGGAGAGCCTAGGCCAAACATTTGTATCATAGGTTTAAAATCGGTAATTTTGTTAAAAATTTGATATTATTTGTTAGGTAGTTTAAAGCTATTATAAGATATATATAAGATATTCCGGCCGTTAAATTGCTTTTTCGGGTATTATTTTGGCATCTTTTGAATACACTGCGGTATGTGAAACGTGCTTACATAGGCTGTGTTTCAAACAAACTGAACAAAATAAGGGCTCACATTTCAAGTGAGCTGTTATTTACCAAGATGTATTTTTCGCGCTGACCCTTTATCTAGTTATTGTTGATCGAAGGCTCTAGCATATAACAAATCGTAAACACCTATAATTAATATTGCTCTTATATAGTCTACTCTTTGAAAATGCATGTTACGGACTATCCTTGTGTGAATCTTGGTGGTTCATATTAATAAATAAATAATATTTTTGTTACTTTATAAACATTTTTATATCATAGAAGGCAAACCAGCAGGTGGGTCACCAAATGTTAAGTGATCACCGCCGTCCATAGACACTAGCAACACCAAGAAAACCGCGAGTGCGTGCCAGCTTGTATTTGAGGGAGAGGAGAAGTGGGTCTCCGGCATGCAATGCAAGCACTGTTACTTCACGTCGGTTTTCTATGAGAGGGTGATATTACCCCGGGCGAGCCGACCCATTCATGCTGAAACCAGTAATAGTTTCAGCGTGGCTCTACCACCTACAAAACTACAGTGTTTTGTGTTTTTTTCCTATAACAAGTGACAACTTGGCCTAATATAGTAATATGCAAAACTTAACGGTCAGGTTTTTAGTTGCAGCTGACAACCCTACTGATGTTTAGCGACACAATTTCAACTTAAGTTATAGTGTGTTGAGAATTAGAAAAAAGCCCTGTCATCTTGTGGTATGACCAGAAGCATAAGACTACTAAGACATAGATTAAAACAAGACAGTTTTTGACACTAAAGACAATGTGACAATGAAATTCATAAGAGAATACATAAATATATTGTAAACTCTTCATAATGTCGTTCATTAAACGAAGAACCTTCTATAACATACAAATTAGTTCAATTTGGTTGGTTTACGACAAAACCCACACATTAGTTTATTCCTTATAACGCAACAGCCATTCTCTATTACCCAAACATATTTTCATATTTAGACATCAGCCACATATATAACAGTGTAAAATTCAGCTCAGAAACCGTCAAGATGGCTGTCAAGATTATTGTATTTGATTGAATTTAGTTTATTTTTTCTCTTCTATCCGTATACCGAAAACTCTTAATAACAAAAAAAAATGTTCAGTCCCTTGAAAATGGGGATAAAGAGTTTATACACTGTACTTGCTATTCATTATTTATTTCTGTGTGGATTTTTTATCGTGTCATTTCGGGAATAATCATCAATTATAGTCACAGAGCTCATGGAATGGAACTCTGCTCTTTCACTTGTCACATACACGGCCCACTCATTTGGGACACGGGACCTGAAATGAACATCATCGAATTGAGTAGATCACGTCCATCGTATCAATTTGCGAGAACGTGCTTGAGGCTACAATGATGGACCCAACTTCGAATTAGCCCTCATTCTTTCGTGCGGCAATGATCATCTCTTAATTAACACTAAATGAGGTATTTGTTAAAGTTATATCAATTTAACGGTATTGTTTCTTTTAAATGGGATTTTGTCAAGTCTAATTCATTCTATCTATTTTCTTTATTAAACAGTGCGTTGTGTTTCATAACTCATTGACAGTTTAACTTATGGATAACTTTGTTGCGTCAATAACTATTTGTAGTTTAACCGAGTACCTCAGAAACCGGGCATTAATATCTATGCTAATATTATAAGGCTGGAGGATTACTTTGTTTGTTTGGTTGGTTTGGTTGAATCACAGGTAGTAACAGGTCCGATTTGAAAAATAATTTCAGTGGTAGATAAGTCATTTATCTAGGAAGGCTATAGGATATACCACGCTAAGACCAATAGCAGTGGAGCACCAATTAAGAATGTTTCTAAATCCGTTGTTTTTTCCTTTTGAGAGTTTCCGCTCCAGACGAAGTCCCACGCAGAAGCTAGTATAATAAAACCAGACGTTTTAATTTAAATACATTAGGTTAAATAAAATATCGTAGATAATTGTCAATAATAGTTTATTTCCATTAACATAAATAGTAGTTATCATAAAACATTCAGATCAAGTTCCTGCCGTCGCTTATACACTTAATACATTTGCGTATTTAATAGCCTTCTGATATAGACGTATACATACTATGCATTTTTAATTATTTTTTATTGATAAAATACAGATAAAACAGTTACCCCTAAAGGGCCTGAAAAGCATGAAATTTAGCAATACATTGGTGCACTTAAAACCATACAGATTTTAATAGCCATCGACCATTGTATTCAATAAACTCGTTTCTACAATAAAATATACTAAACCGGTTTTATTCTAACTACAGTGTTGGCAATAATAATATCTCAGTGTATGTATTCAATAATCAGGTATCGTGAAGCGTTGAATTCAATGCAAACAAAGTTCACATCTGTTCTGAAGATTACTCTACATTATCCCCCGCGGGCACTATGTCACTGAAACAATGATTAAAATAAAATTAAAGTGTATAAAGAACAGCTTTAAAAAGTTTTCAGTAAAGTTGGCAACTTGTACTTATTAAGCTTGTACAGTTTTGTATTTACTGAACTACTTTTGGTTATATTTATTATTTAAGATCGCAGAGTTTCAAACAATTTATTGTACCAAAGTTTCTCAGCAGACTAGCGCAATTATATTCTACAATAAAACCTTAACAGTAGTTTTAACTAGTTGTTCATTTTAAAAATTTATGACAATTAATACATTCTTGTAATAGCAATTAATGTACTGGGTGTTAGGTTAGACGCCAGCAATATTTTTACAGGACAATCAGTAGTCATTTCTTGTTCTAAATCAATTTAAAAAATAGGCGCTTAATATTTGAGCTAATTATATCGAGAAATGCAAAACTGATTTTCACTCAACATCAGATAATTTACGCAAAAAGCGTGATGAATCACTGCTGTGAAAGTGCGCCGCCGTGCAGTCCGGTTTGCATACCGCGCCATGACCCGGGCTCTGTTTCTCATTATTTGAGCGTGCTGCATTCCGACAATAAGCAATTACGTAATAATTACCCTTGAAAAGCGCCTCTTCAAACCTGTTTATTGAACCAAGGTGTGATTTTTTTACATTTAAAAGTATCGTTCCCATACTTTTCAAAGTTTTAGAACAAACTTTAACTAAGGTTCTCTTTGCTGTTTATTAGTATTTGTTTTGATGTCATCATTTTATACGTTAAATGTGACCATGAACTTCCGCACGATTGAACGGTGTTCACCTGTAAATAGTCACCTTGTATAAATTAATTCACTGAACGTTACCGTATAATATAAGGTTTATTTAAATATAGAACATTTAAGTTACCACATTATTAGCACTATCAGTAGAATCTATAGGTATAACTATCTCTTTCTCTTGATAGTTCCCAAATATATAATGAAACAAGTAAAAAAGGAAAATAATGTTACCTAGGTATGTATAAACACCTTCCCCTATTTTCCAAATATGCAATAACGTTCTACGATCCTGAAATGTATCAATACATAATTTATGGTCATTTGCAATTACTTAATGTACTTTAATGAATTCAACTTTACATTCAAGAATATTCTTCAATTTCATAAATAGTTAATAAACATAACAGAGATGTTAAAGTATTTCATATTTTCACCATTATTATGTTTCTCTACTATGTTGTAATTCACCACAGAATATGTAGGTAGCGAGGCGTTATTATAATAAAAATGTCAACACGTTCATATCACCACTGCCGTATTAAATGTAAAAATTTGATCTTAAAATTCTTCGATACACATACATTGAAGAATTCTATAATAGTTTACAAGAACATCCGATAAGTATTATATGTGCCTATATAAAGCATGTATAATAGGCTAATAGCGTAGTCAGTTCGAAAAGAAAAATTAAACGTCGGTGTGCTTTTAACCGTCTTGCAGATATTTTATAAGCACTTTTTTCTAATTTTTTTAACACTTTATAGGGTTTAGCGTTTGGCAACCTCACCTAATGTTAAATGAAGTGTGGTCCAAGATGGTAAACACGTTAGACGGTGCTATTACAATACAGTTAAATACTTGGTTTAAAAAACTTTCGAATGAAATGCACCGCGCTCGCCCGAGGCAAGTTCGCGTTATTCTTTTTCGCAAGTGTAACCTAACGTAACCAAAGCGAGACGAAAGAGCAAGATAGCGACCGCGGTGCATTTATTTAACTTTTTTTTAATAAGACGGATAGAGACTGGGTTTCAAGTGCCGCTGACGGAACATACCTACAGATACTCAACTTGAGACTGGCAGTTACCCAGACATGCTTCGGAAAAGCCCTCATTCTATGGTCTCATTACGATGTTCCTCTTCCTCGACAAGGATTTCAACCTACGCCGATCTACAGGTTGTCCGAATACTAATGCTTCATCGCTTATAGTAAATTTGTGGTATCAATTATTACTTATATATTTCATAAATATTTTAGTGGTACGTGATAGTGATGACACCTTTACTAAAAATAAGCACAGTGCAATTCAAATAGAACAGTAATCATCGAGTGATCGGATATCTATGTGTAGCCATGAGTGTCATCCGTGGTCATCCTAGTTTTCAGGTCACTGAATATACACGAATAAATCCAGGATGCGAAAGCCAAGTGTACCAATACCGCAAATATCACACCCGATACATCGTGGTCGAACAAGATGGTTATAATTGTCCCCCATTGGTTAAAACGATTTCTTATGTCTATAATAAATAAATAGTACTTACATGTAACGCGGATGCTTACTTTGGAGCATAAGTGATAGAGCAGCTTTAGAACTACGTTTTCCATGAGTATCTCCGTTCACCCACGACTCCTTACTTAACATGTGATCTGGAATAAAAAAAGTGCGTGTGTACAATGTACACATGTCAGAAGTGAAACTTCTTTGGCGAACTAATTTATAAGTATGTATATACAAATCTAAAACTTTAGAAAAATAGAAAAAAATAATAATATTAAAAAATTGAAAAAAAAACATTTTTTTTAAATCTGGGTTTACCGCAAATGACGTCACTTCCGTTGCATACCTGCGTGACGTTACATCTGTAAAAATATTACCCTCATGCACCTAAAGAAGTTTCACTTCAAAAATCATTTTAATTAACGAAAATTAAAGCAAAACTAACCACAACACATATCAATCTATATTTATAGTAATATTATAAAACTGGAGGGTTAGTTTGTTGTTTGAACGCGCTAATATCAAGAACTACTGGTCCGATATAAAAAATTATTTCAGTATTAGATAGCTCATTTCCCGAAGAAGGCTATATCATCACGATAAGACCAATAGGAGCAATAAGAGGAATAAATATATTTCAAAATCGGGTTTTTCTTTTGAGAGCTTTCGCTGCGTATTAGCGTTAGCCCAAAGTAACAATTCCTCGCGTATCGAAGTCGCGAACAGAAACTAGTCAATCTATATAAATAAAAATCAACTGCCGAATGTATGTAGTCGCACAAATCCAGAACGGCTTTACACCTATTTATCTATTTATAGCTTTGTTATTTGTAATTGCCAGGACGAGGTTTTTTTTGATATATCATAGGAGGTAAACGAACAGGTGGGTCATCGAGACTGTGTTTGTGTGTGGGGAAAGGAGAACGGGGAGGGCAAAGGGAAGGGGAGGTGGGCCTCCGGCGCTCTCACTGACCGAACGAAACGCAACAATGCAAGCACTGTTACTTCACGTCGGTTTTCTGTGAGAGGGTGGTAGTACCCCGGGTGGGCCGACCCATTCATGCTGAAACCAGTAATGGCTTCAGCGTGGCTCTACCACCTACAACAGGTATGAAAGAAAATATTTGAAAAATTGTGCGGAAACGTGAAAAATATATGATAGAAGTGTCCATATAAAGAAGTCAGTGAGCCAGTAAGAAGCCAATGGTGAGATTTTCAAAAGTATTAACAGATTGATCTTCAATTGTTCAGTCCATATAATTTCATAAGGTTGTACTGTAAAGGGAAGATTTTGTGTCTTTTACTTCGTTAGTACACCCATGCGAGCAGTTAGACTTTAGAATAAGACCCAGATTAAAATATATTTTTTAAATTTATATAGTTACTAGATGTGATCGGTATTCGTACTCGTTTATTATTATTTATTTTAATTTTCCCTTATTGTAAGAAGTTACAACAACGTAAATTTGAAATATCAACGCAGGTACAACACACATGAGGTACAGGAGTTGACAATATACAGCGCCACCTAGTAGCTAGTTATGGTAAAATGGAAAGCCTTGTCACGAAAAAGATACTTGGATGTGTTAATTTTCATGATAGTCGGTAAAACAGTATTAAAGTTATGAGTCTCGTATATCAACTAGCTTTTGCTCCCGCTTTCGCTCGCGTTTATGTAGATTTCATGTATTCATCTTTGATCTTATTAAATATCAAAATGAATTATGGTCGAATTTCGACCACTAGGCGACCAATAGTATTACATTATAATATCAAAACATACTTTTGAAAACGTTAGCTGTCCTCTTTTTATATTCTTGTTCAAGAGCAGGTAATAGTCCCGGATACACCTGCAATGGCGTCCGATAGAAATCTGTGGAACAGAAAACCGTATTTATTTGTACAATATTCAGTAGTTCTTTTCCAGAAAGTATACTTAGTAAGTATACTTTCTAAAAAAATGTCACTAGTAGGTAGCAAAATCACATATTTTATAATAAGTGACAAACTGGTCCACCTGATGTGAAAAAGTCAAAGAATGTTTAATATCAGTTATAACACTTGCTACTTGTAAAGAGTATATTATGATGTCCTTTGTTCTAAAGTAGCTATAGACACCGTTATGGCATGGCTAAAGTAAAATAACCAATAGAAAAAAATGAAAAACACGTTGAAATGAGAACATAATAGCTCTTGCTCGCTCCTGTTGGTTTCAGCTAGAGGGGCTGATATTACCCGCGTCCATAGGAAGGGTACCTCGCATTCCCCTGCACAATTTTTTGTTTTTTTAATGTAGTAGGGCAAAGTAACTGCACTGTGCCTGATGGTAAGCACAGTACAATCCAAAAACAACGGCGACCACCGAGTAACACACTGTCCATCGTCGGACGCCGCTGTCATACCGGCCTGCAAAAAGCTGGATATGCACAGGCTGATCTCGAAACCGCGACCCGCAGAAGCGAATCACTATAACGGGCTTTTTCGCCATATACATGGCAGTTGCGACCCAGGCAGCCTGTAAAAACCTACCGCCCCGCAAAAGAGTGGCTCAAAAGGGTAACTAATATTTATAACTGTTAGTATAAAGTACTGTAAGTGTAACTGCACTGTTTTATATAAATTGAACTTCGCAGTGACATATATGGTAATGTATCAATCGACAATAATAAAAGATGTATACTCTATTTACAATCTCTCTCTCTTCCTGGCTGTTAGTCCCACATGGTGGTGGGATCAGCCTTCCTTACTTTTCTTCTCCACTTTGCTCTGTCTCTGACATCACATTCGGAATCTTCATACTCCTTCATATTTTGTTCTGGGTCTGCCTCTGGGTCACTGACCTTGAAGGGACAGTTGTAATGCCAAATTTCCCACGTAGTCTGGTGGCTTTCTCTTAACGTGGTCATACCATCGCAGCCTACTTTCTTGTATCTTGTCGGCAATGTCGCGCACGCCTAGGCTGCCTCGAACGTATTCGTTGCGGATTTTATCGAGCCGAGTCACGCCGCACATCGCACATCTCTATTTACGATAAATAAAGTAAAACCCTTCTGGAGCAATAGATAAAAGCCACCCTATGTTCTTTTCTGTGCATATAACGATTTGTATGTAAAAAATCAGAATGATCGGTCGAGTAGTTTTTTTTTCTTTTTTTATAGTAGCACGGCAAAATGACTGCACTGTGCCTGATGGAAAGCACAGTATAATCCAAAAACAATGGGGACCACCGAGTGACACAGTATCCATCGCCGGTCGCCGCTGTCATGCCGGCCTGCGAAAAGCTGGATATGCACAGGCTGATCCCGAAATGCGACCCACAAAAGCGAATCACTATGACGGGCTTTTTCGCCATTTACATGGTGGTTGCGACCCAGTCAGGCTGTGAAACCCTACCACCCCTGAAACCTGAAAATGTAACAAAAGAACTCACTCTCGCAAATTATAATATTAGTAAGACTTTAAATACTTACAAACCGTCCGGTCGCCAGACGCTATATCCTCTGCCAAGGTTTCATCAGAACGCGCCCGCAAATAATCTGAAATGGGTATTATATACAATCCACTTACCTATTCACTAAATTTAACGACGGCCTAACAAAATAAAGATACGGGTTTAATACGCAAACGAATAAAAAAACATAAAATAATTATGATATAGTTGGGTTTTATGCTAACGTTTATTACTTACCGTGATTAAAAATTTATAAACCCTAGACAGAATTCAGCTTACAATAAAAACAGACGTAATTTAGCTCTGTGAAATTGATATAGATAAAAATTATAAAAAATAAGTATAATTTTTATTTAAAATTATCTTTCACATCGACCCGTTCCCGTTGGAAGGTCGTCTTTGTAAATATAATAAACCCGTTCATCTTTTTATTTCGCCGGCGAATGATGAGCACAGAATGGGAGAGCCAGCGAAGCGGATTTTCTAATTAAAATTAACCTGCTTTGACGCAAACAATAACCTATATAGATAGTTAAATTATTTTACGGCATTATATTACACGAAGTGAATAAATATATAGTTTGTACATTAAATATTACTTTCCAATGTAACTTAACTGTGAATTAGCAATTGGCATTGAAAACCAAATATTGTTTATCGCTGTCTTCCAACGTTTTCTATGTGACCTCATTTATTCATTGTTTTATTTAAAAACACAATGACAAATTCATAGTATGAGAAAGATATCGGACTTGCAGCGATCTTCTATACTAATATTATAAAGAAGTAAAGTTTGTGAGTATGTGACGTTATAAGGGGTAATCTCAGGAACTACTGGTCCGATTTGAACAATTCTTTCAGTGTTATATAGCTCATTTATCAGGGAAGGTTATAGGTTATAGGCTAGCGGAGCAGCAATGAAGAATATTGCAAAACCGGGGTATTTTTTCCTTTTCAGAGCTTCCGCTGCGTTTTAGCGCAAAATAACCATTCCACGCGTACGTATTACCGCCCAACCAAGTGGGCAAGGGTCGGCTAGTTAGTTGTAAACGAACAAGCAAAAATGATTCATGTATAACATTAAAGATTTTTAAATATACTAAAAACAAAACTCTTCACCGGTTAAGACTTTTTTTAAGTTCACATTCTTTTTCCTGACTTCCGAATTCCATTACTAAATAAACTCGGTTAACCTTTTTGTACATAAGTTTTAGTTAGCATTTTATCACAATCTTAGCCGATATTAAATGACGCTGTGGTCCAAGATAGTAAACACGGTAGACCTTGAGGATCTGGTTCTTAAGTGCAGCTGCCAAAACACACCTATATATGCTTGGCGACAGATTTTCAACTTGAATGTGGTAGCTAGTCAGGTGGACGTAGAAAAAGCCTAATACCATACTTCGGTTTCATTACGATATTGTACGATTTTCTTCACCGAAAACTCTGGCTAATTCGCAGATTCGAACCTACGTCGATCGGACACACTAACCACTGAGCGATCTATGAGTATCTGTATGTTCTGTTACGACATTCATAATTTTTTTAACAAAAATATTTTTGTATTTTATCTTGTTCGCTCTTACTA
This sequence comes from Antheraea pernyi, assembly GCA_015888305.1. Classification (NCBI taxonomy): domain Eukaryota; kingdom Metazoa; phylum Arthropoda; class Insecta; order Lepidoptera; family Saturniidae; genus Antheraea; species Antheraea pernyi. Next base: position 81,367 of record MU160107.1, on the reverse strand, counting down.
TTTTAAACTAATATCTATACATATGTATAATAAGAATATAATCTAAGGTACTTTTTGATTTTCGTGAAAAAAATTGTCGCACGTGTCTAGGAATAAGTAATAGAATACATTTCAATCATTTTTAAAAATGTCTGTCTGTTTGTTTAAACACGCATCACTACTAAAGTACTGAGTCCACAATAAAACCCCATAGAAGAAAATCATAAAGCACATCCTCAGGAGTAACTTAGTCTTTGTTTCATTAAAATCGGTCCACTCTATACTAAGTTATTATAATTTTAATGGCGCCGCGACTTACGTATGAGAGAAAAGTAAATAAGCAAATGGACCAAATACGATCAGATGACTTTATTAGTCATTGTTTTGTACTTCAGGTTCCATGGGGACGGAGTCGCGGGCACAGCTAATCAATTAATAAATAAATAAAAACAGTATAAACTATTTCCATTTCATTATATTTATAAATTTTAACGCTATATTTTCCTACACCGAAGTAGGGAAACAAACTGAACTATAAACTAGGAATTCATTACGAGTTACCTGCAATGCAGAGTTTCGTATGGAAAATTGTTTAAACTTTTCTACCACTATAGCCAATAATACCTACGTCATTATTTTTTCCGCGCATAATGAGCACTGAACGCCTGGGTCGACATATTTGGCGCGGATGGCATATTCGAACGATCGAATCACCCAGCTGATTGCCCATCACCGACACTCATTATACTTTATGTACCTTTTCAAATGTTACTCAACCTCCCACAAAGCCATTCTATAAAAATAGTTTTAATACACATTTCCATTTTATTCTTTCATAAACGGTTCACAACAGTAACACATTAAGATAAGCATCGTTATTGTACATTTTGGTTAACAGTATTAGCTAGTTAATGAATATTACCACAACGTATATTACTTTCATTAATCACTACAATATATAACATAAAATAGAAATACTTAAAAGACAGTTTCAAATATCGATTAAAAAGAGAAATAGCATTTAAAAGTTAACCCATAGGATTTACGTAATTTGTTTAATAGTAAAGGCAAAAATTACTGTTTTATTTCAATTTATCGCACAAATAAACGTATTTAGAAAGAAAGAAATACTTTATTGTTGGAATAACCATACAATTAAATTCAATTTGAAAATGAAAAATAGATGTCCAACAATTGGCGAACCCATTCAGCAAAAATCTGCAATACTGTAAGTAGTACTGGAGCGCTGATTTTCGATGGAAGCCTATATATGATGATAAACGTACTTTAATGTTAATACAAAATTTGAAATGAACAAATAACACAGACACACGTAACACGTCACGGATGGTCATACTAAAGAGATATAACTACTGCTACCACAAATTTAGGATTAAACAAAACAAATATAAATTTAGTAGAAAAAATATAAATAAAAAAAAATACACACCAATAAACAGAACTTACAATAGAACTACGTGAATACATTATACGTCACTTTAATTACTGAGTTTGAAATTGTAATAGATAATGTTTATATGAGAGTTTACATAATCAAGTATGCCTACTATCTATTCAAATATATAATAGCGATTAATGCATCATGTATATTCAATTATATTATCAGGGAATGCGTTCCTCATCAATAGTAGCCCAAAACAAGATACCCCTATGTTAAAAGAAATAAGAAATAGAAGCATAAGAATTATGTTTAATTCGGTGATGGTAATTTATACATAATAAGATACCCCTATGTTAAAAGAAATAAGAAATAGAAGCATAAGAATTATGTTTAATTCGGTGATGGTAATTTATACATAATAAGATACCCCTATGTTAAAAGAAATAAGAAATAGAAGCATAAGAATTATGTTTTATTCGGTGATGGTGATTAATACACAATAAATCGGACCACGATTAAAAAAAATGAAATAATTACCGACCGAATAAATAAATAATTGATCTTATTTTGTTAGAAATAACCAATTGCTCCTGGACATTGAGTTGAGATTCTTGATGTTTGCAGTAAAAATTTAAATCGAAATACTTATCTTTGCAATTAGAATGAATTCGCGGAATATTTACCTTTGTAAAAATTGAAGCCATCCTTCCCGATCTCAAACGATTTCACAGGAGTGAGTAATGCAAGCATAGTTATTATTGATATAAATGCGTCCCGCATTTTTGTCGACTTTATTAAGAGTAATGAGCTAGAAAACGGACATGGCTTGTGGTCGGTCGGGATTTATTACCGGTGAGACGGCACGTTCTCTACTGATAGAATTAACTGAGATCTCTCTTTTTATAACGTCAAATGAATGGTGCTTATGGATCGGTGCGTGAGTATCTACGGAGGTTCTGACTTCGATTTTCACTGTGCCATATATTTTTTAATATACATTTGATCACTCCTTTTATTACTGTTCTGCAAATATATCAATATAAATAAAATTAAGCTGTAATTATTTGTTACATTATACTTACTTGTACTATATACACATATATAATAAAATATACATATTTATATATTTGTTTAGGAACTTACTAACCCAATTTTGTATTTTTTTTTTTTTATATCATAGGAGGCACACGAACAGGGAACCTGATGTAAGTGATCACCACCGTCCATAGATACTTGCAACACCAGGGGAGTCGTAAGTGCGTTGCCAGTCTGTGTTGGGGGGGGAGGAGGAAGAGAAGAGGAAGGGGAAAGGGGAAGGGGAGGGGAGGTGGGTCTCCGGCGCTCTCACTGACCGAACGAAACGCAACAATGCAAGCACTGTTACTTCACGTCAGTTTTCTGTGAGAGGGTGGTACTACCCCGGGCGAGCCGACCCACGCATGCTGAAACCAGTAATAGTTTCAGCGTGGCTCTACCACCATGAGCGTGGCTCTACCACCATTGTATTATCCTTATGTTCTATGTTAGACATATGGTGGTGATCTTAATCAACTTCAGATCTTTTGTTGATCCATTATCGTAGAAGTTAGCTTTATGTACATAACACTGGCAGAATTGCGGACTTTTCCACAAAGGCCAAAGACTAAGTTAAAAAAAAAACGAGAATGATAATAATTATGATGCATTAAATATTTATGCATGCAAAAAAGTAGGTTTAAATATTATAGTGGATGCTAGTTTTCACTGCTGCTTCGAACGCTACCACGTCTCACTGCAACAAAAAAACGTTTGATTTTATTTGCCAGAGGTGTTGTACCTACCTAAGAATATTAAACCTTACATTAGTAATATAAACTATGATATTTAATAATGGATTTACGAAAAGTAACGTCTTCTTATACAAAATAAAGTAGGTTTTAATTTTATAGTCATTACGAATTTTCGGTGAAAACTACATGTTGAAGCATTATAAAATGCTCGTCTAGTAGATGACCGATGTACATGTATTTTATTGATAATCTATTCTTTTACATCAAAATCTTAAATTCAATATTTACTCTCATACTAGAAGAGTATAGGCACATCATAAAATGTGGAATTGTTTACCTTTTCAGGCTCATACAAAACAATTACCAGTTTGGTTAATTGTACTGGGGACTGAACTGATAAACTGGTAAACTTTAGTAAGAAGATACAATGAATGATCTAATATTATAATCGAAAATTTTACGGCTTAAAATTTTGTTGAATGAATATTTTAAACCCTAAGATTTAAGTGGCTGAAATTTATGTCCCATTATATACTTCTACATTCTTCATCTACAGATTTTACAACAAAGTCCCAAAGGATATTGCCGATTTGCCGGATTGCGAATTTAAGCGCCATGTCAAGCGGGTTTTGGTGTCAAAAAGCTATTACAAAGTGGATCAATATGTGAACGATGGTAATGTCTGGAATTGATATATGCATCCATTAAAAACGTTTGTGACATTTATTATTATATAGAATATATTATTATTCTAAATATTATATATATTTGTTAAAAAGATAAACCAGATCGAGTTTCTTGCTGGTTCTTCTCGATGACTCGATTGTTTTTCGAACCGGTGGTAGTTTTGACGTTCATAAGTGCCTTCTTAGGGCATAAATTGAATAAAGTGATTTTGATTTTGATCGAATTTTATTAGAATCAATCCAGCCATTCAAGAGTTAGGGATAGACAAGGCTTCAGATAAAACTTCTTTCAGATTTACGAGTATCGATATATTAAATCCGATTTTTGTTCATTAGTAATTTTTGACTTAACGAAGATTCACGTGATCATTCGTTTCGAAATAATCCATATAAAAATTAAAGTGAAGCTACCGTATTTCAAGGATTAAATTAAATATAAAGTTGATGTTAAAATATCTGGAAGGGCTACCTACTTATTACCTTAGGCCGCTGCTTCGGACAGGCGACGCAGCGGGCGGCCCACTCACCCACGCAGTCTGATATAAATAATAAGAGCTTTGTTTTTTTCTTAGCTATTTACGTTGGTAATACAGTTTTCTGTCAGTGACAGCATTGGTATCTAAGAAAATGCATTTTTTTATATAAATACATGACTATGTAATATACATTTTGATATCATGAATGCGAGTTTCTTTATTTATTACGTTTTCACACTGTAGCTCTCGCGTATGTTATCCTCTTTGGCAGACGGGAAGAAACGTTTGAATTTTAACCGCAGCTCCGTATGCGTTTTTTAAAATATGAATTAAAGAAATATATAAAAACTTTTTAACAAAAAATTAAACCATCGAAACAACTGAAAAGAAATCAATTATAAACCTTTTTTTTATTAACCTTAATGACTAAGTTCTTAAAGTAATGTAAGTATACCTAAGTAATTTTAAGTCGGCGCCAGAAAATGCCGAGCGTTTACCAAGTTAATGTCAGCGAGACTGCAATGAGCAACCCGAACGGGCATACACGTGAGGGCACACGTCGTTACGAGTGGTCGTGCGTACTGCGTACTTTTGGGATTATAAATGCTTACCGCTGGAGATTTCACATTGCATTGTTACTTTGATTTGGTTATCTGTTAGAATTTAAGGTAGTTTAGTGATTTTTGTTCATTGATTGTTTGGCGTCGACTCAAAATTACCTAACTTACATTAGTTTAAGAACTTAGTTATTAAGGTTAATAAAAAAAGGTTTATTATGTTTTTTTCTTTTCTTTTGCTTTTCAGTTTTTTCAGTGTTTTAATTTTTTGTTAAAAAGTTTTTATTTTATAATTTCTTGTGGCTATAATCTAATAATTACTACATGCTTAATTTATTTGTAATACACGACTCAGAATCTGAACTATAAATCATCGCCTGTTTTCCTACCCTTAGGGTTGGATTTTTTCCCCCAAATTTATATGGGACCGACTTCCGGGTATACTCTTTACAATAAAAAATAATTTTTAAAATCGTACTACTCTGGAAGAACATATGCGTGGTCATACATTAAAAAATATATATATTCGCGAATCTCCTCCGTTTTTTTTCGTCGGGTAAAAATTGTGAGACCATGTACAATTACAGAAATGCTCTTTAAAACAATTGTAAGTACGACACGCACGCCGCTTACAGTAACATGTAACGTATACATTGGATATATACATACTAACAGTGTATTAAATGAGGTTTATCATCAGCAGCATATTTGGAACATTAATCCACCATATTACTACCTCAGTGCTCACTTACACTGTATAAAGAACTAATAAAAAGAAATGACTAAAAGATAGATATATATATACACTTTATTTTTGGCAACCAATCTTTTAGATTATTACTGCCATTGTCGAGTAGTTAATAGTATTACAAGTTCCTCCTCCATTTCATTTTTGGCAATCACTCCCCTAGCAGACTATTACTGCCATTGTCAAGTGAGTATCGATATTACAAGTTTCTTGATATAACTTCAATGAACTAACAAGATGGTGGCCATCTTGTTAGAACTTTCCATGGAGTTTTTGTGGCACCTCAGAATTCATGGTCCGTGGCATTATTTTCCATTCACTTCACTTATGCACAATAAACAAACTATATTAGATAAAACACCACCAATTTTACACAATATAGAGTCAAGTAACACAAGATTATGAATAAAAAATAAAATCCACTACATGACAGACCAAGATCCCGCCAAAAACTCCTAAAAGATAGATAATTATATAATATATGCTCATATCGTCAATAAGTAATACGTTTATGGTCTAATATCTTATATCTTATCTAATGTCTTATAGAAAGACCCGTTGTAACTTAAAAGTTACTAATAATAATTATTATAATGTTGAATAGTAAACAATGAATGAGCTGACGTCTTGAAATCTTACATAAATATAAATCAAGATATAAAGCTTTATATCTGTCTAAGCAGTTTTATTTGACAATTTTAATAGTGCTCATTGAACTCGATACCATATTCCTATATATTACTATGGTTACTAAATTATGTAGACGAAAACACGGTAAATACATCAAAATGGCTGCCAAAATTACCAAAACGACAATATAATTCAAATTACTTACATAGATACAGATGTATGAATTTAAATTATATTTATTCTTGGAGTTTAGTACAACGCACGTCTTGCGCACATGTTTACAGTGAACAATATATTTTTGCTTAATTTCATGCGGACGAAGTCGCGGGTAACAGGTTCCCATGAGGTCTGTCATCTGCCAGTGAAGAGCCCATGACAATCAGTCCAACAGTTTTGGAGATAGCAATGCGGGCGAAATCACGGTTAACAGCTAGTCTAATTTAGAGTAGCCTAAGTAAACCGCTGTAATTTCAGCTATCTGCCAGTGAAATTCCTGTCAAAATCGGTTCAACCATTTTGGAGATTACCCTGTACAAACAGAAAGATACACATAGACCGACAAATTAAAAAAAAAAACATTTTTGTTATCAATAGCATGTATAGTTTCATAACCAATCAGTAAAAAAAATAATTTTGATATTACATATAGACACTTCATTTTTATTATATGTACTAGTTGTAATCGCAACTCCGCACGCGTTTTTTTAAATTTTATTAATCAAATATAAAATTGTGAGACTATGTATAATTATAGAAATGCTCTTTAAAACAATTGTAAGTACGACACGCACGCCACTTACAGTAACGTGTTACATATACATTAGATATATAAATACTAACAGTGTATTAAATGATGTTTATCATCAGCAACATATTTGGAATCTTGACCGACCATATAACTACCTCAGTGCTCACTTACACTGTATAAGGAACTAATGAAAAAATGACTTGAAGATATTATAGTCCGAGAGCCAGGTGAAAATTTGGTTCATTATTTCTTCTCGAGAGATAATTGGTGATACGCATCAGACAATACTATCATGACACCTTATGACCGTCAGCTGCGGCACGGCGGGGGGGATGAGCAGTTGTAACCTCCCACGCTCGAAGAAATATACATTCACTCATTTCCTCTCGGCTAAAAATTTATCAAATTATAGCTAACCCATTATCTCAACAAAAAGCTGATTTTTTTTTTGTTGAGATATTGGGTTAGCTTTTATTTGATAAATTTTTTATCCGAGAGGAAATGAGTGAATATATTTTTTTTTCTTCGAGCGTGGGAGGATACAACTGTTCATCCCCCCCACCGAGCCTTAGCTGACGTTCACGAGACTTTATAGTTCGATTTTCTGATGAATTTTACTAATTATCACTTGAGAGGAACTTGGTCATATATTTCTGTTACTGGCTCTCGGACTATTATTATAATGATATAATTTGCCCATTATGTCAGTAAGTAATACGTTTATGGCTTAATATCATATAAAAAAGGCCCCTTTATCTTCAAAATTACTATTAATAATTATAATGTTGAATTGTAAACAATGATTGAGCCGACATCTTGAAATCTCGCATAAATATAAAACTTTATATCTGTCTAATTAGTTTTTAATATTCGACAATTTAAATATTAGTCATTGGACTCAATACAATATTATTATATATTACTACGGTTACTAATTTGCCTAACCGCCTAACAGAGGTCACTAAACACAACAAAGATAATACAAATAACATACATAGATACAGATATATGAATTTCAATAATATTTATTCTTGGAGTCCAGTACGACATACGTGATACGCACATGTTTACAGTGAACAACATATTTTTGCTAAATTTCATAAGGACGAAGTCGTGGGTAACAGCTAGTCTAAAATAGAATAATCTAAATTTCTCTATATAAGTTCTGTTATACGCCAGTGAAACTCCCGTGAAAATAGGTCCTACCGTTTTGGAGATAGCACTGCGGACGAACTCACGGTTAACATCTAGTCTAAATTAAAATAGACGAAATTACTTTTTATAATATCTGCTATCTGCCAGTGAAAGTCACGTAAAAATTGGTCCAACCGTTTTGAAGATAGCATTGCGGACGAAGCCACGAATAACAGCTAGTCTAATTTAAAGTAGCCTAAGTAACCCGCTGTAATTTCAGCTATGTGTCAGTGAAATTCCTGTCAAAATCGGTCTAGCCGTTTCGGAGATTACGCGGAACAAAGAGACAGACAGACAGACCGACAAAATTTTAAAAAATTGCATTTTTGCTATCAGAAGTGTGTATACTTTCATACCCAATCAGTCAAATTTTTTATTTTGATATTACATACAGACACTTCATTTTTATTATTATATGTATGTATAGATATAGATTATAAAATTGTGGGAATATGTACAATTATAAAAATACTCTTTAAAGACAATTGTACGTACGACGCGCACGCCACTAATCTCCAAAATACAATATAAATAAAAAGTGCATCTTTAGCATAACGTATACCAAACGAACATGGGTGTGTTGCTGGTATGAGATGGGTTGAAAGCATACCATGTTGCAGCTAGTTCAATTTTTATCTTAGTGAGTGTTGAACTAATTGTGCCTTTTTCACACTTACATTTTACGTTTTTTTTTGTAAATGTTATGTGCAAGTGATACTTAAGTTTAACAATACCTGATATGCCAACTTACGCCTATTTTTTACACCACCGTCAGGTATGTATATACCGAAAAAAAGAGGCAATCATAAGTGAAGACTCAAAACAATGAAATAAATATGTTATCTTTTGAATGTTCATATTAATTATAGCGGGAATGACAAAATTAAAATTTTTGAATTTGTTTATTGAAATTGTTAACATTAGTGTGTTTTCACGTCTATTGACACTCTAACCGTTTTGGAGATAGTACTGCGGGCGAAACCACAGTTAACAGCTAGTATAAACTAAAATTGCTTGAATTACTTTTTATAAGGTCAAATATCTGTCAATAAAAGTTTCTTGAAGACCGGTCTAACCGTTTTGGAGATAGTACTGCGGGCGAAGCCACGGTTAACAGCTAGTATAAACTAAAATTGCTTAAATTACTTTTTATAAGGACAAATATATAGCAATGAAAGTTTCGTGAAGACCGGTTTAACCGTTTTGGAGATGGCACTGCGGGCGAAGCCACGGTTAACAGCTAGTATAAATTGCTTGAATTACTTTTTATAAGGTCAACTATCTGCCCGTGAAAGCTTCGTTAAGATCTGTCGAACCGTTTTGGAGATAGTACTGCGGGCGAAGTGACGGTTAACGGCTAGTCTAAATTAAAATAGACTAAATTACTTGCTATGATGTCCGCTATCTACTGGTGAACGTTCTGTGAAAATCGGTCCAACCGTTTTGGAGATAGCATTGCAGACGAAGCCGTGGTTAATAGCTAGTCTAATTTTTATTATATGTATAAAAGATGTGTAAATTAAAAGAAAAAAACATAGCTCTAGTGATGAGCTAACAACTACTGGATCAAGTGGATACTAGAATGTGAAGTCGCGTCATATAAGTAATATTAAGAACGCGATACAAAACCCGGTATTTCGGAAAAACCTGACTTTAGTTGCATAGAATCGCTATAGAACAAGAATCAAATATGTCTCATTTTTAAATGCAAAAGCGTAACTAAATGGTCGGAGTCTGACGACACTTCAAGCCGAGCTTTCAGCAAATGAGCGTCGCTACGGCTTCCACAACGTTTCGCGACGCGAACAAAGAGACCCTTCGCGCGTTCTCAGGTCTTATATGCCGTCAAATCTACGCAGACCTCCCCTGCTCCAGTTAAAATGTATGCATAATGACAATGCAAAAACTGAGACCATGGTTCTACTTAAATTAGTTATGTCCGTGGTAAAATTCCGGCGCTTCGTTGCACATTTTCTGCAAAAGGCAGTGATGTTTCTTTATTTTTTATACCGGTTTTATGCATATTTCTGTATTATATTAATTTCTTAAGCTTCAATTGACCTTGTTTCTAATTTTCTTTCTTATGATATTGATAAGTATAAAACTGATATTTCTTTGGACGTGAAATTGTATTTTGTAGGTTAAATACGAATGGGAAAAAAATATTGTTATACTAGCTTTTATTTGCGGTTTCGCTCGTATTAATATAGGTTTGACCTCTCCCTGGGGATAGTAATTGTTTATATGCGAAAGGAACTTGTATACTTTTATATACTCGTGACAACATGTATCCAAAATGTCATGATTTTAATGATTACTTGTTTCAACATGAATGGGTCGGCTCGCCCGGGGTAGTACCACCCTCTCACAGAAACACCCACGTGAAGTAACAGTGCTTGCATTGTTGGGTTTCGTTCGGTCAGTAAGCGCGCCGGAGGCGCACCTCACCTACCCACTCGCCCCTCCACCCCCCAAACACAGGCTGGCAACGCACTTGCGACTTCCGTGGTCACATTAGGTGACCCACCTGTTCGTTTGCCTCCTATGATGTAAAAAAATAATAGGTTGAGCAGTTAGACGTGAAAGTGTAACAAAGAACCAACTCATATTTGTAATGAGGATTAAAAGCATCAAATATATGCTGGTTGTAAAATACAGGTTTTTTTTATATTGTAGGGGATAAACGAACAGGTGGTTCACCTGATGGTAAGTGATCACCGCCGCCCATAGACACTAGCAACACCTGGGGAGACGTAAGTGCGTTAACGGCCTAAAGGTGTATTTAACTGTATAATCAGATAGTAATTACATTAAAACAAAATACTAAAATTATATATTGAGAAAGAAAGATAGAGAATTGATAATTAAAAATGTTTTACATTTTACAACTGGCGCTGTATTACTACTAAATATTTAGTGGCCAAGAAAAAGAACCTCAGATGAGTTCGGTAGGCATACATTTTCATACATGGAGTGTGAGGATACGTTTGTTTAACCACCGCCTGTCATACACGCGTAAAAGTCCTCACTTAGACTATACAAGCTCGTAATTAATGACCTTCTAAATTCTTGTATAATGAAAAACAATTGAATCCTTCGTCAACAGAATTATTACAAAGTGAACAACAAATTAATTGTACAGATAATCGCTTTAATAGCTCGTTAGTCGTGGGCGTCTGCCGTCGTTGAACGGGAAGAATGATTGATGTCCAGTTCTGGACAGGCGTCGCATTTACCCACAGGCATTGTATCCTTTGACGTCTGCGTCCTGGGACGTCATTAGACATAGACATGATTTAATTTTTCATGTATAATTTAAAATATATACATCTTATGAACGGTATATTATGTTTTTAAGTAGATAGGTATAAAGTTACGTTCAATATTAGTGGAACGAAGTTACGAGCTGATACATGAAATAGCTGACTGCGTTAACACTTGCAGCGAGGTCTAAAAGGAGAACCGTTAGCACGTTGACCGATTCATTAACACGTTGACTGCCACGGGACTTTTCACGAAACTGACATGCAAAGCTAATTCATTGTAATGATATTATGTTACTAAAAGAAGTTAAAAAAATGTTTTTAGAAAAAAAACATGGTACGATTTATGTCGTAGATATATTTAAAACTTAGTACGTAGTAATATCTTAAACTGCAACAATGAAGTCCATGTGAGCCAACCCTGATTTTTTTTTCCTGAAGCCACCAATCTATATTTACACTGATATATTATGGCTTTGCTCGCTTTTTACCTTGCGACTTGCTTTGATTTATAACATATCAAAGATTACAACAATAAGAGACACTCTGTAAACGTTATTGTTTTGTAATCGTTCTCGCAAAATACGAATGAGGCACTTATAAAGTTATGGTACATCGAAATTTAAAAAGATGATTTTTATAATGTCTCCTTTTACTCAATAATATTAGCTAAACTAAACCTGTCAATTACGAAATTACATAGGTAGATACTTCGGCCATATAAAATTTGTTGAAAATCTGTTTAAAGTTAATAGTTGTTTTTTAATATTCCTCTACAATTTATATTAGTCTTTTTTATCCATCAATTTCTGTACCCCATGAAAAATATAATCGATGAAATTACAATTTTTTTCCCAACCCAGAAAGCTTATAACATAGATAAATAAAAGATGTTTTCAAGTTGCTACAACTTTAAAAATGTAATGGTTGAGACTTTTTTTAGTTTTCCTTTGAAACTTTCCGGAATACTATACAAAAAAATTAAGATGTTAAAATCATGGATCAAGCATGGATTGCTAATGTCGACTTTTCCTACTAAATTTTTTATGATTGAAAAATCTGAAATGCAACACTATGGAAACTAACTATGGAAATTTTTGAGGATTTATAAACGACCTCAGAAGTTGCAAAATTATAAAAAAAAATTGAATGAAGCAATCTTTTAGATAATTTCGATTATTTTCAAAGAAGTGAATAAAAAAAGACACCGTCAACATTCTTTTAATATTTCTTTAAGCAAAATAATGAAAAAAATTACCTTTTTGCCCATTTTTGACCAAGCCTTTTGAAAAAACATCAAACGCATATCACTTGAAACTACAATTTTAAAAAATTTGTCGGATTTTTCCCTTTTTTTTCTCATTATTAGTGAGCCGGTGCATTTTTAGTGTAGCTGTGCCAGCGTTGTTCATTATAGTTGATTCAGACGGGCACAACAATTACTGTAAAGGTGTATTGCGAAGAATTGCAAATGATAATGGCCAAGCTCCCTGTTAAAAAACCGAGACAAGCGTGTAGTAAATTAATACTCGATTTATTGAATATATTATTCATATTTTTATAACATCCAAATCATTCACAGGAATGTTGAAATGGTAAAAAAATACCATTAACCTCCTACTACGGCCCTGGGTCATGTCGTTCGCCTGTAACGCCTTCTTAAAAAGGGTATTTATAGCTCAGATGATCGATTACTCTCGGCTTTCATCTTTAAAATAGCTACTTCTTATATGTATAAAAAAACTTATAATATACCTTAATGTGGATTAATTCTTATTTCCTTAAATTATTTAGGAATATTTAAATACACCATAAACACATTTTAACGAACATTCTTTTATGTATACATATCAAAAGAGTTAGCCAAATAGATGTAGTCATTCTGAAATGATGTGCTTACATACAGTTGGTAGTTAATTTTTATTTTTTAAATGTCAAACTACGAACAAACAACGCGAAATTAACTGACTTGACTACTAATATTTTCTAATATCATATTGAACAATATAGATCCAACCGAAAATAGTTTGAAATTGTTTGCTGGATTACCTTGGTTTCCTACATAGATCACCAGATACTACATAGTCTACTACATCGGAATTCCATTAAATTCTACACGGATTCAACTTGTTACGGTTAGACATGTACTGAGATAACACCTGGGTAAATTTATGTTACAAATACCATTATTACCTATTTACCTTTGTCGTTATGTATTATTATCTAAGGATGTGTGATTTTATTGAAATTATGAGTAATCATTTAATTCAAAACACAACTAAAACTATGATATATTTACTATTTATATAATACTAGCGGGCCCGTCGGACGTTGTCCCGCTCTGATTATAAAAAAATCCTTGACAAATTATATACCAAAACCTTCCCCGTGAATCATTTTATCTACTGGTGAAAACTGCAAGAAAATCCGTTCAGTAGTTTTCGAGATTTTGCGCGAACAGACAGACAGGCGCGGTAGGGGACTTTGTTTTATACTATGTAATAATAATAATTTGTATTTAGTGAATTTAAACAAAAAAACACAATCCTAGTCAATTTCCGTGTACTAAGGTCTATGTATGCATGTGTATGTATGTATTTAAGGCAGAAATAGTTTTTGGAACCTCTTTTTTTACACTCAAAATATTTAACAACTGTTTTTACATTTACTTTTTTTTTACTTATAAGAGGAATAGTGTACATGCAACTATGTTTCGTTATTAAAGTATGAATAGATACGGTTCTTACCAAACTTTTTGATCGCTCTGAATATAATAATTAACACTAAGAATCAGAGACGCTAATCTCAAACGGCCCAAAGGTTCTAGGCCAAATGTTCTTACCTCAAAAAAATATTGCAACTCAGCTCAATACAGGAGGAAAAATCAGGTGAAGCTAAGCCGTCCGGCCAACAGCGTACAGTCAGATCGGAAAAAAGGGGATTCGTAAATTATCTGCCAGAGGGTTTACAAGTGTACAAAATCGGAGTAAGATGATTTATTTATCTCTTTAGACCTTCTCCAAACAACGTGGTACTAAGGACCACGTCCTACTAAATACGCTTGATTTGTGTGCAAACACACACTGGAAAACGTGGTGTTTAAATTGATTCTTCCAAATTGTCAGATGGATATAGCTACGGCTCCGTTCTTAGTACAAACGTTGCAGACCTTTTTGAATTTACTCATGTTATATCTAGTAATTTGGGCCAGCGCTACTACATGAATGACTATTTTTAAACCGTCGTCGGGTAATTCTTCCTAGCCGGTCCGGTTTAGCCCTTAAAAAGCGGCGATTTTTTTTTTCGAACTGACTACGCTATTGACAAAGCGAGGTCTTAACAGCTTCACCGGACTAAAAAGCGGCGACAAATGGAGTTAAAGCACAATATTGAATTTGTAAACCAACAGTCTAGTGTAGGTAGACATCATCCATTACTGATACGGGTACAATTTAAACATTCGCTGGGGAAATCCGCCTTTAGGTCTAGCTCTTACTAAACTCGAAGACAGTAGAAGCTAAAAATGAATTCGGGATTGGTAACCCTAATCTAGTGTAGTTAGGAATTATGCATTCCCGTGACTATCACAAAGTCTTACCCCCATGTTTACACTAGGAATGCAATTGTATTTAGTTATATGAGTTACTTATATGGGTTTTAGCATTAACCACTTGACGTCATGTCAATAAGAGTCGTGTAATCCCTATTTCTACTAACCTAGTAGGCGACATTCGACCATAGTTCATTGAATTTTTAAAGTGTGAAATTTATTAGGGTTTTTTTAATCAAAAAACCTCTGTAATTAAAGACTTTCATCATGCCTACTCAGTTATTTGCCACTTTTTTTAATTTATATAGACATAAAAAAAACGATGTCTAAATGAAAATTGAAATTAATTATAAATTTGAAACAAAAAAACAGGCGGTTACATAAGGTGGTAAGGCTCTCAAATGCTAAGTAAACATAACTTTACGAAAATAAAGAAATTTATCGCTACTCACGACACAATTTTCAATTAATTTTACACGACAATTCGCCTAAAAAGGGGTACAAAGTTTAGGCTTCACGTATTAATATATATGATAGTTCTATTTAGCGTTAGTTATATACGAATTACTTTATACGGGTTGTAATAGTAACTACTTGACATAATTTGGGAAAGGTTGTTTATTTTTTATTTCTACTAAATAGTATTATTTAAAGTTTGTTATGCTAGTTATTTATACCTTTATATGGGTTTCAGTAGTAACCACTTGACGTCATTTGAATAAAAGTAGCTTGATTTCCTATTTCTACAAAATAAAAATCTGTACAGTGAATTCAAAGCTGAAGTTAAATACCGTATTTTATAGTTTCTCTATTGCCTGAATCAGTATATACGGTAGTCTATTCATGTCTAAATAACAACTCTGTGTGTCCGAGTCCATTTGGTGTAACTGAAACTAATGTACAATTTCTGTCGCGACTTATTACTGTTTACGCCTGCGACGTGAGCTACGTGTCGAACAAAGTACGTTATTTATAGCATTTTGTAATAGCACTCACTAATGCGGAAAAAAGAATACCAAATGCCTCCATGAGTGCCAGATTAAGAAAAAGGAGATCTTTGGCTAGAACTTGTTAATTTATAATTGTAGTTCATGGTTCAGTAATAATACAGCTAAAGAATGTTAAGCTTGAAAAAGCTCCTGGCATAAAAAAGACATATTTCACAGCGATTTATAATAATGATTAATTACTTTTTAATTAAGGCATATTATACAGAATTTGAAAAATGACTTTGCCATCACTGGGAACCGGAACATGGAGCAACGCGTTCATTCAATTTACTCTGACATATGTATTTGTTCATTTTCATAATTATATTTTTAAATTAGATGTAAATGCACTAAAAATGACTGATGTTTTTATATTGTCATTAGTTACTAAAAGCCTAGCTTTGTAACGACGTGTTTTTGATACACAACAATATATCACTCAATCATTGTATCATCACATCAGCCTCCGAGACCCAGTGCAGGGCCATAGACCTCTTCTCGAAGGAAGATAAGAACATAACTACCACGTCAACCTACGACGAATTGGGGATTTCAAACTCGGAGAAATTCTATATATTTCTCACGTACACCGTACCGTACCGTAGGTAGGTACTAAATTTCTCACGTTCAAGTCTTCACTGTCAGCCGATATTGTTATCAATCTAAATCAGTAAATGTACGCGTATTCCTAAATATTCATTAAAAGATTCCAGATTCAAACTTGTGTAGAATCGAATTGACTTTCCACCAGTCAAACCACTCAACTCCACATTACTTTTTTTTTATGTCAATGGTGGCAAACGAACATGTGGGTTACCTGATGTTAAGTGATCACCACCGTCCATGGACACTAACAACACCAGAGGAGTTGCAAGTGCGTTGCCAACGAAATCTCTCAAAAGGAAAAAAGTGCCCGATTTTGAAACATTCTTCATTGGTGCTCTGCTTCTATTGATCTTAGCGTGATGATATATAGCCTATAGCCTTCCTCGATAAATGAACTATCTAAAACCGAAAGACTTTCTCAAATCAGACTGGTAGTTCCTGAGATCATAGCGTTCAACCAAACAAACAAACAAACTCTTCAGCTTTATATATTAGTATAGATATAATATCATGAATTTAATATAATTTATTATACAATCAGTTTAAAATAAACACTATTATTAATTTACTCAGTTCTAGCATCACTAAGATGAAATCTCCAACGGCCTTCAGTTCCGCGGTTACATGGGTAACAAATGTAGGCTGAAATCCAAAAACTCGATGTTTTAAACATAGCAAAGCAATAAATAATACACCCGTAGGGTTAGATTACTGTTGTATAAAAGGGGCCGTCCAAGTATTGCGTAAGCAGAATTTTTGTAATTTCGGCCAGCCCCTTCCCCCCGGTCAGCAAAAATAAACAATGCTCTTACACATCCCCCTCCTCCCTTCCAATGTTTACGCAAACATTTATATAAGTATTATGAAAACTATTCTGGTTAAATAAATAAATATAACGTAATCACCAACCAGACCCCCCAAACCCTATGTCATCAGAAATAAGCAAATCAAGAACCCCCAACCCCCATCAGTGCTTACGTACATACTAGAATAGCCCGAACTCAAACATCACATGAAGGATTGCTGTCATTTCTGCTGCAAGTGTCCATAGAACATAACTTATTTTATTAATCAAAATAAAGGCACCAGCAACACCTGATTTTGTTGTTTACAGCCTCAGCACTAGAATATACGAATATTGTTGGATTTACTGTATACGCTCCTTGCTCTCCTAACTACTGCTCACTTTGAATGCGTCTGGCAAGATGTTAGAACCATCGAAGCTGTCCGGCTACTATGCAAACATAGTTTACTAGGCCCCAAAAAATTATATATAAAATTTAAGTTTTATAATATAACGTAAATTATAATAGTTTAGGGGTGTCCGGCAGAGGGTTGTAACCACACTAAGTGTCTGGCAATGAGCAATACGAGTTTTTATATTATTATGAATCAAATATTTAAAAAAAAAACAGTTTTATTTTATGATAAATTTGAGATGGAATTTTATACACCTTTGTTACCTGTTACCTCCCAAAGCCACCGCTGCCTCAGCTTCATGGGTAGGGATCATTCTTACCTGTACTAGGGACACACAGAAGAACTTTCAGCTTTTATAAAAATACGAAGGTCTGGCACTCACTGGCTCTTGCTCTATTCTGTCAGTTCTAATAGTGTGTATATTCTATCTGGCTGAGACCAACAATAATATCAAACACTAAGGTTTTACCTACGCTGTATGCTTTTCAGGAACAGGGTATGAAGAATAATAATACACATGAATCATTTAATTATTTCTTTTATTTATATATAAAATATTCACTATAAAGGGATAACATTACAATTCTACACTACACTTTTATATACGTACAAGGAATTTCTTTATTGTAACCGGTAATATCACGTGATAAACTAAAAATAAAAACATTTAAAATGAGATTGTTCTAAATTCTTCCAATAATTCATAGATTGTATTATATTTTACAAATCTGTAATCAGTACATTTCCAACCTTAAATATGTAATGTGATAATGTTTACAATACAATTATAATATATACAAATAAAATAGTCAGTTAAAAGAAATCAAAAGAGATACCTACATTATGCAAAATAGAGATTTTTTCAGATTTGTACAACAAATGTTTTTTTTTTTTGTAAAAGTTATTTGAAAGTCGACTTTCAGTACAAATATACTAATAAATTCTTTAAAGTATCGTTTTTACGTGAAAAAACAATTCTTGTACTTTGTAAAATTTGATCAAAATTAATCATTCACGAAGCATTTAAATAATTATATTATCTTGAAATACACAAATACTTATTACGTACACATAATACTGTATTTATTATTAACGATCCACCATATTATTATTTTTTAAGTTTTATTTATTGAGATTTTTTGCCAATGAGTGTACAAATATTTGAAAGTAGACGTACCAACAATCGTATAAATAAAGACACCGCCTTATTACAAAAAAAAAGGTAAACGCGTTGAACACTTGTTTAAAAAAGTTTGATCAGAAAAGGCACCGTTTAAATTAAATTTAAGCATTTTTAACATTTTTTTAATCAATTTAAATTTAAAGATTGTCTAACGTTTGTATAATTTGACAGGTCTTATTTTATTGTGATTTATTTTATTTCTATTTGGCGGCAAGAGACGCTTCTTTAGAGACTGTTTAGTAAAACTCGTGTTCATTTTAGTTTTTTGTAATAAGACCGATAGTCGCCGAACGGTACGGAACAATACTGTTTTAATTATTTTGTTCAATAAACAACACTAAGTTCTTCAATAGCTAAATAATAAAAATCAGTTGACAAACAGAAGAGAAAAAGGTATTGTGTTATGGTCGACAATTTATGTATAGTTTAATACAACAAAAAAGGCAAAATACACAGAAATACGACTACGTGACGTCATTTGACTGAGTAACTCAAAATCTCTTACAAACACGTGAAGATTTCAGAAACTCGCAGATTACCAAAGTACTATTTAATATCAAGTGTTTTCGTTATTTCCAGTTTGCTTTTATGAGTACATATTAAAAAAATTCTGTAAATAAAATCTCAGTTCAATTTCTTTCAATGTTTTTCAGTCAATAGACTTCCGATTAAACTACAACAATTTCTTTAAATACCTTTTGTATAATAATTTAATATCTAATAATAATAAAATACAACAGTAAAAATATTAATAAACGTAATTTTGTGCAATGAAAATCTAATTAATTTGTACGGGTATGTAGTAATTCATTCTAAAAGGATCTGGTTAAAGAACTCCTAGTTTAAATTAAATATGAACTCAAAAAGCCCACAAAATACTATGAACATATGTAGATATATATGACCAAGAAAACAGATCTCAAAACTTACTGTTACTCCACCACCAAATATGAGATTTCGGAAATACCATTAACAGCCTACAATAATAAACACCAAAGGTTTAATTTGCATTAGTTACAAAAAAATATTTAAAAAATCAGGTCATAAAAAAATACAAATCTCTAAACATAATTTCACTCTCTAACATAATCGATAAATGTAGAAATAATGTATATAAGTGAGTATTACTAACGATTAATTATAATTTATAATAAAAATATACCTCATCACTATAATATAATTATTATACATAATATTGTCAGCCATTATTCTCCTGCTGCGAAACAGTCGACCCCGGAACAATAACGCAATACTTACACTCTAAAGGCAGTTTTTATTTAAAGCACATATACTTACTTATACTACAACAATACATACTAAGTTACATATGTACTACGTTTGCGTAAATAATTTTGTATATTCAAAAAAAAGAACAACAATTTATAATTCGACGGTGATTCATCATGTAATTATAGTCATTTATCCGTTTATAATAAAAGCTATCTATAAGTAATAATTCTACGTCTATAAATATATTTAAAATAGTCAGGGTTGCCAACCTTATGGTAAAGTACCTTAAACAAAATGGAACTTCGTTTACAAGTTAAAAAAGAAATTATAAATTACTTATCTCAAATCTCTCTGTGTTTTGACAATAAATTTATTATTCGTTTTTAGGTATAGTAACCCTGACTATATTACACCCCAATAATTATAATGCGCTGTGCGACATTTGCTGTCTGAATATTTGCTACAATCTCATGACGAATTTGTTTGCAAGCTTACAACCAATTGGACGCCAAATTGCACTGCAAATTGGCAGCAAATGGACGCCAAATTGACACGAAAAACAAGAACGCAATTTTTTAAAGATTACTTGAGTATTTTTGTATATTATGTGATGACAATAAAGCTAGAAAAAATGTGATAAACTTAAAAAATATATTAGGTATTAATTTTAATAATTTATTAACAATACACTATGGTATATAGTACATATAAGACAACGGCAAATGCAGCCTCCAATTTGATCGTAATTCGATTGCAACTGTTGCTTTTACATGTTTTGGTGTCAGTTTGACATTCATTTGTAACAGCAGTTTAACGTCAATTTACTAACAAATGATTATTGGGGTGTTGT
Source organism: Antheraea pernyi (assembly GCA_015888305.1). Lineage (NCBI taxonomy): Eukaryota > Metazoa > Arthropoda > Insecta > Lepidoptera > Saturniidae > Antheraea > Antheraea pernyi. The sequence goes on along the minus strand of MU160107.1, from coordinate 60,307 downwards.
TATTAGATGCCCATTTACTATATTCATTATTTTTTAAGGATATTGCAACATTTAGTTAACTCACAGCTCCCTTTAAGGCTTAGTATTGTCGGATGGTTTGAACTTATTCTTAGTATATAGTTAGCTTCAAGAAAATATTTGACAAACCGTTGTAATTGTATTCTAGATGACATATTATGGAATATAAGCCAAATTCAATACAAAAATAAATTAATATTGAAGGTCAATCACGTGTAACAGTAATTTAAAGGTCTTAAAAGAGCTTTATATAGACTCGATAAATAATCTTTATAGGAATTTCTCACTGTGTAGGCTTCATTAATGAAACTTGCCAAGAGAAACCATATTTCAATAGTTACCTGTGTTTTTACGATGACCAATGTTTTCTATAGTTCTATATTTATCTTCGATCTTCACTTACTATATATAGATGCAATGTCTATGCTCGAAATTAATTTACATTGTGATTGATTAATCGACCCATAAGTCTAAAGTATTATTCATCTACAGATAACCTTCTACATACGTACTACGTATAACATATTATGCATAATTACAATCGGACAAGAGTTGTTTTCATTTCAAAGAAAAATATATCTGTATTTATGTATATATAAATCATATTTGTATATTTGTCAAAAACAATCCTTTTAATATTATGTTGAATGAAACTAACTATACCGCAAAGAATACATCTATTTAATAATTATTAAGACTTAATAAACTTCACGTAATTTGGTGCCAAAAATAAGTAAACACAAATAAATAATAGTTTTAAAAAAACTAAAAGTGACAAAAAAATGATAAAAATACTGATATTTGGAGGTAATTATCATTTTTTTGTCACTTTTTACAAAAATATACATTTATTTCTAATTTATACTATTCTTAATCCAAATTTATTAAATGTTATTTTCTGTTTTTTAGTTGGATTTTTTATGAAAGCGTGTTTTTTAAACTATTATTTATTTTTAATTTTTTAGATAATTTTTTTTTTTACTTTTGTTTTCGGATTATTGCATTGTCATCGACCTTTGACAGGTGTGTAAAGTTTGAATTAAACCTGATCGTTCAAAGCAGGACAAAATCGAGCTCAAAGGGTCGATTACAAACATACATACAGGTAAAGCTAATAAAAGCGTGATAAAAATGTTTAATATCTGAAGGCAAGAACTTTCAAGTAAGATGATTTAGTAGAACTTCGACACTAATTTTAATAATAGGGGCAAAATAAGTATTAGAAGCTTATTTCTAACATTAGATGCTATGCAAAATAAGTATACAATATAGGTATTATCATAACATATATCTATTAAGACACACGTCATTATATGCGATGGTGAACTTGTGAATAGGTAATTTTATCTTTTAATCCCTTAAAATCGAACCCAATTTATTAATAGTTCAGTTGTCGATGGCACTGTATTGGAATGTAAATCGATTTCACAAAAGAGTGGACCAAAAGTCCCCACTCAATGCTCTAAAATCATTACATAGTATAAAACAAAGTCCACAACCGCGTCTGTCTGTCTGTTCGCGATAAACTCAAAAACTAGTAAACGGATTTTCATGCGGTTTTCACCAGCGGATACAGTTATTCATGAGGAAAGTTTTAGTATATAATTTGTCAAGGTTTTTTTTTATAGTCAGGGCGGGACATCGTCTGCCGGGCCCTCTTGTATGTATATATAAATAAAAATCCATTGCAGAATGTATACAAGCACATTGTATCGGAACGGTTACTCCTTTTTGGCCAATTGTTTTTTATATGCGTGTAATTTTCAGGACAAAGTTTGAAGGTATCACTTGAAAATACTTGAAAAATCGTACGGAAAATTTAAAACGTTCGATCATAACAAACCTTATCAAAAAAGTGAGTAAGACAGAAGAGAGTAGAGAGATTTTCAAGAATATTGACAGAATCGACTGATTGGTAAATGTAGTTGCAATTTAATTTCATTACAATGATTTAATATGTCGTGCCCAACTTTTACAGGAAGACAAATTTCATTGAAGATAAATTAAATTGTAAAGGGACGATCAACAGAATAAGAAACTTTTAAGGAGAAGAAGAAATAATAGATACTAAAGTGAACAAAAATCATCTCGTCATCGTCACCGAACGCTTTCCATGAGCTATAATTGTATACTGTATATATATGTGTACTTTTTTGGTGAACAAAAAGCGTGAAACTTGCGTCATTGTCACCGCACGCTTTTATCTATATTATAGGGGACAAACGTACAAGCGGGTCACTTAATAGTAAGTGATCACTACCAACACCAAGGGAGTCGTAAGTGCGTTGCCTTTTTAAAGAAGGGTACGCTTCCCATGAGCTATATGTATACTGTGTATATATGTATATAGATATACCTCCGTGCGTTATTAGTATACATTATATCTTTATATATAAATTTCTTCTGTACGTGTGTATGTCACTGAACTCCTCCCAAAGGACTGGACCGACTTTGGTCAAATTTTGTGTGCATGTTCCAGTGGCGCTGCTGTTGAATTTTAGATTTTTTTTCTTATATTCAAGGCAGGACAACGTCCGCCCGGCCCGCTAGTATATTATATTTTAATTTACAAATTATGTAATTTAAATAATTCACAGTATAATTAATTAGTAATACAAAACAGCCCACAGTTATTCCATTGTATTGTATTTTAACTTCTGGCGGCAATCCTTATGTCTGCCTAGTTTTCTTTTAATTAGTTAACTGTTGCACACCTGTGCAATGTTACAATAATGGAGCATACTCACCTATCCATAATGTCACCATCACACAAACTTAAATTAGGAGCGTATCTAATTGGTCAGACGTCAGTGCGTGTTCCCGAGCGGTGTGATGTAGAGCGCTCGATAGGGGTCGGCGGTGTGACGGCGAGCGCGTCACACGGCGGCAGGAGAGGCTGATTGTCAGTGCCACTTCGCTTTCTGAGCGAATATGTCCGCGCGGAGGTTCTGCGCGAAGCATATGCCCAGGATCTGTGTCGATTGTAACATTGACACAGATTTAACATTACATCAAAAATGGAAAATACTATGGGTGAATAAATATTCGAATGAATGAATTATTCGAATCGAACATTCAAATTATTCGAATAATTTCCAACCGATTGAGACGTCCGAAAGAAAGACCGATAGAGGTTAACATGCAAAAAATTATCAAAATCTGTTTCCACACGACACGCTCTTACCCGCGTG